>CM062296.1:513822431-513995178 GCA_031216915.1 Pictodentalium vernedei | reverse complement strand
CCATCCAGGGTCGGACAAATTAATTCAGTTTCATCCTCAATTAATATAGGATGAACCTGAAATATTTATGTCGAACCTGGTTCAACATGAAACAATAGTTATGGTCCATTCAGGGTCGGATAAATTATTTCAGGTTCATCCTCAATTAATATAGGATGAACCTGAAATATTTATGTCGAACCTGGTTCAACATGAAAACAATAATTATGGTCGATACAGGGGTCGGACAATTATTTCAGGTTACATCCTCAATTAATATAGGATGAACCTGAAATATTTATGTCGAACCTGGTTCAACATGAAACAATAATTATGGTCGATCCAGGGTCGGACAAATTATTTCAGGTTCATCCTCAGTTAATATAGGATGATCCTGAAATACTGATGTCGAACCTGGTTGAACATGAAACAATAATTATGGTCCATCCAGGGTCGGACAGATTATTTCAGGTTCATCCTCAATTAATATAGGATGAACCTGAAATATTTATGTCGAACCTGGTTCAACATGAAACACTAATTATGGTCCATCCAGGATCGGACAAATTATTTCAGGTTCATCCTCAATTAATATAGGATGAACCTGAAATATTGATGTCGAACCTGCTTCAACATGAAACAATAATTATGGTCGATCCAGGGTCGGACAAATTATTTTAGGTTCATCCTCAATTAATATAGGATGAACCTCAAATATTGATGTCGAACCTGGTTCAACATGAAACAATAATTATGGTCGATCCAGGGTCGGACAAATTATTTTAGGTTCATCCTCAATTAATATAGGATGAACCTGAAATATTTATGTCGAACCTGGTTCAACATAAAACAATAATTATAGTCCATCCAGGGTCGGACAAATTATTAATCGCGTACGAGAGGGTCATAAATATTATTTTAGGATGAACCTGAAATATTATAGGATGAACCTCAAATAATATAGGATGAACCTCAAATAATATAGTATGTACCTCAATAATTATTTTCGAACCTGTTCGTACGCCATATTTGTGCGCCCTGTACTCGAATACGGGGCAATCGTCCTAACGGACCTCAATCAAACAAATATCGGCAAACTCCAAAGGGTTCAAAACCACGCGCTTAGAGTCGCTATCCGTGCCCCCCTGGGACACACCCATCAAAACACTCCATGATAGAGCCGATATCCCCACCATTAAAGACCGCCTAGCCACCCTAGCCGCGAAAAACCATGACCGGCTAGTCGACAGCGAACTAATCACCGAACTTGGAGCCATTTGCGAAAGCCGACAAAAGCCCCAAAATTCCAATCAAAACTAAGACCGCTCGAAAAAACTAGGGAACGAGAGGGTGAACTAACAGGCAGAATAACAGCTTAACTGTTGCCTTCTACTAGAAAGGGCTGCCTTCACCGACTCAACTAAAGATAACGTCAGGTTTAAAAACTAAAAATGCTTGAAGACAAATAGGGAACGAGAAGGTGAGCTAACGGGCAGAGTAACAGCTAAACTGTGGCCTTCTACCAGAAAGGGCTGCCTTCACCGACTCAGCTAAAGACTAAATCTAAAGTTAAACAGAATGTGCTACTTTTATCTTTTTAGAGCTCACATATTCTAATGAAAACTAATTCTACCTTCTTCTTTTAGCAGGTACACAGAAGATGCTTTTGACCAGCACCCCAATAACCGCTATGGACAGTCTAACCGTTATGGAAACAGCCACCCTCCTAGTTCCTGAACATCCTCCACTCCATCCCTAAAAGTGGTCGACCACTTTAAGGGAGGCGAGCGTTGGTCCTGCGTCCCGCCTTTACCCATATTTGTAAGCGCCTTGCGCATCTTTTGCCCCAACCCAATAGGATTACAATGCAGGCCTGCCCCCGAACCGGGGAAGTTTGCTTCTTCTTTCAGGTGGTCCCCGAAATGGGGTCGTTGTTGTTTCCTTCAAAGACGTCCTACCAAACAAAGACAGCCTGAGGCAGATTATACTTGCCAGTGGTGGCCGTCACTCAATATCATCTCCGAAGTGACAGACTATACTTGCCTGAAAATCCAGATCGACTGCACCCTCGGGGAGAGGTAGTACCTCTGTGAGAGGACCCAACCTCTCACACTGGTCCTCACCCGAGGGTTCAACCGATATCAGTCAAAAAGACCATCACTCCACAACCGGTGACACCTGCCGAGTACTTGAACCTGTTCCTCCTTCAACACGAGTAGACATGTGGAAATTAGTCATTTACAGTCACTGGGGGTCGAAAGGGGCTTGTTCCCCATACCGTCCCTGCGCGCCTTCGGCGCGTTAAACCATTCCATTCGCTGTCAATGGCCCAGTTGGCCCGGTAAGCCCGCTGTTACGGCCGCTCCACTGTTTGGGTATAAAAGGGGGATTCTGCGCAGAAAATAAAGAGAGAAAAATAAACGAATCGAAGTACTGGGGAACGTCTGATCCCGTTAGAATCGTGAACATTCACAGCTTTTGTTGACATACTAAAACTATTGGGATGGATGAACAGATGGTGAGGTTTTAATTAACATGCAGTGTGTAGGCTATTGATACATCGCCTCGGTGTAGTGGAAAAGCCTTTTAGGCTTTGTTCAGTCAGTGTTGGGGGTAGGCTAGGTGCAAAGCGTTTTGGTTTAGTTTGTTTATAGAAATACAATTCCATGGAAGCTTCGTACAGGCTTCTCCTCGTATGGAAACGTAATTAAATGATTTATTAAGGGGTTAATTTAAGTTCTAGTGGGTTGGGGGGGGGGGGGGGGGTTTTCTTCACAGTGAGAGTTACCGGGTCGGGTGTATGCGAAAGCTGCTTAATTTGTACCCGGCTTAGCGTACCTCACTGGTTTTCCCATTCTACATATTTCGCACCCCCCCCCCCCCCCCCTGAGTCTGTTTTATATAAATGCACAGGATGTGATAGGCTGGTTGTCATAAAAGTATGACCAGTCCGTGTTGTGTGTCTGAAGTTAATGTTATGAGTTCCCCACAGCAAGTGTAAATACAACGCCAGTTGACTTTATATATAAATATTTATTCTCGATTTGACTTAAGTTATTCTGAATTTAATCCCAACTCTAGATCTTGCCTTGCCAAAGTTGATTTTGCCATTTGCCACACTACAGGTAATTAACGAGGAAACAGAGGGTTTGTCCCGAAGATCAAAATTTCTCATCATTAGTTGGAATTT
Organism: Pictodentalium vernedei; assembly: GCA_031216915.1. NCBI lineage: Eukaryota > Metazoa > Mollusca > Scaphopoda > Dentaliida > Dentaliidae > Pictodentalium > Pictodentalium vernedei. The sequence continues at coordinate 513,992,009 of CM062296.1, read as the reverse complement.
TAATATTTTTCATGAACAATGTTTATTTACTGAATTTCCAACTATTTTGATTTTTGACCTCGGAATTTCCAACTATTGAAAAAAATACTCCGAGCTGGGGGGTGAGACCCCCCCCCCCCGCCTCCATGTCGCCACATCCTTGATCATAATCACAATCGTTATTGTCTCAGCAAAATGTAATTATTTCTTCATTAAGACAGGGGGGGGGGGGGGGGGGCGGACCAAAAATTTGCAAAACGTGACGTGGGGGTGGGTGGGTCTCTTGAGTGCGCCAAAAATGTGCATTTCCAACTTGTGCAATTTTTGGACTTTTAAAAAAAAAATATATGAATATATCAGCTAATATATACCATCATTTGTGTTTCACTCTTAACCCTTTACCTAACATGAAAAGCAGACGACACTTGCAAAAAAAATTCTTGAATAACTAATTTTTTGTCTCAAAAACATAGGTTATGACCCCTCGTTGGAACGAGCTCGACGAGCTCGTTCCAACGAGGGGTCATAACCTATGTTTTTGAGACAAAAAATGAAAATATTTTGAAAATTAATTGGCGATTTTTGAGAATAGCGCTGGCCGGTTTTGGCCGTTACGTTGGGTAAAGGGTTAACATAAATACAACATCAGGAGGCTTTATATGTGAGAATATTGGGCTTAATCTGGGAAAATGTCACACGTTAGTAGGGGGTGGGTGTCTTGTTCGAAATGTAGAAAATGTGCAGACAATATTTTGGGAACAATTCAAATGAAAATTTGTTCCCGTATATGTACACCTGCTCTGGCCAAGCCTGATAATGAACAGCTTGTCATTTGTAGATTGGGGCCCACAGCAGCCCACAGAGGTTTAAATTGGTGGTATGCCTACCAGTTTAAGAACATTATGAAACCCACCTAAAGACAGCTGCATGTGCCTACTAAGTTTAAAAGTTTATTTTGGATTTTAATGGGAGAGTGGGGGTGGGTGTCTGAGAACGGTAGTAGAAAATTTGTACGTAGTGGGTGGGTGGGTGTAAAAAGGAGCCGAATAAAAAATAGGCCGTCACGTCTAGCAAATTTTTAGTGCCCCCCTCCCCCGCCCCCCCCCCCCCCCCCCCCCCGATTAAGAGCTGAAATACAAGTTCAACTTCAATTCAACTTCAAGTTCAAGTGCCAATTGGGGTTAGTCTCCTGCAAAACTGTATTTGAATGCAGTGAAATTAGGATGGGGAATAAACCGCGGGGTGGGGTTGACGTAGCGTCGACCTCCTCTTTTGATTAGTGGATAGTCAAAGCCGTGTTTTTATTACCATAACATATCTGAACCTGAATTTCTCCTCGACGACCTCATATTTCAGTCACCACGAATCTCCGCCTATCCCACTTCCGGTAAACCGCGCATGTGTCCAATGTTTTAGAAAATTCAGTGTTGAGAGAGTCGTGTTATTATTTGGAATTTATTTACCAAATTGAAAATATTTTAACCGATATGTGACGTGAGTATTCAGTAGCAACTCCCACAACCTCGTTTTTTATGTAGCCAGTATTATTTTCGTAACCCTCTTTCGAAAATCAGCCAAACGAGTTGAAGTGAAAGAGAAAGTAACAAGATTCGCATTCTCAACTCTTCTCCCCAGTGACAATGGTACTGACCGAAAACTCACGGCGTCCACTGAAAGTTAAACAAAAGTACACAAACCTCGAAAAATTCGTATCTACTTTGAGTCCGGAATCTTCCAGTAACATATTTCTTTAACATCTAATCCAGATGTTATGTCAGTAGGCTTTTGTTTTGTTCAGTTAATGAGTTATTGTGCTTTCATATTTTACTCCATTATCAATACACGAATACGGGATAGTCGCGGTCGCCATAAACACCGTAATCCCCAAATCTCCCGGAATCCCCCCAAAACACCCGGAATACCCTCGAAATATCCCAGATTCCCCATGGAAATGTCTTTTTAAAGCACCGTAGAAGACTTTAAAAAATATGTTCACCTTTTAAAGTGATGTTTGCAGCTGACGAATGGAATCACTAAAAATAAAAAATGGGTAGGTTTGACTGTTCTGTTTGGTTCAAGAATTACAAAAAATGAAAAACGGGTATGTTTGACTGTTCTGTTTGGTTCAAGAATTTGAAGTTTCGATTCGTTTCCAACTTTCAAAATTAGTGTGCGTCATTCTGCAGGATTTCGTGACCCTCGGCCTTGTGAACCATTAGCTTTGCAACAAAAATGCTTATCGGGTTGTGGGGATGGGGTCACAGAACAGTATTATCACAGTAATTACACACATAATAACAGATAAAAGAAAATAGTGGTAAGCTGTCAGCAAGACAAAATGTCTTCATCACAGATATGAACGGAATAGTATTGGACAGTTGGTAAATTCGTCGGGGAGAACTTCTCACTGCAAGCTTGTTTTCACCAGGGTTGGCGGCAGAAAATCAGTCACATCAATCTTGGCGATAAACTCTTCTTGCTTCATGCAACTACATTTTAGAAAATTGTTGTACAGAAATGCCTTCATTTCGAGGTTCTAGCGACCATAACAACTCTATTTGTCCAAGTGAAGAAATAGCGCCTTTCATATACATGCCCATGTTTACTTAACAGTCTCGAATTTCGCAGCGGAGCCGAGTTCTCCCATAAATTGGAGGGGGGGGGGGGGGGGGACTTTGCTCGCTGACCGAATTTCGACTTTTCCCTAGGACTTTAGACCGACTTCTCCTGGGGCTGAGTTCGCAATTGTTGGAATACTCAGCATACTCATGTTTGTCTAACCACCCTCTGAGCTGTTACCCCTACCACAGACAGATCTGTAGTTACCCGGGTTAGTTATTGGACGACTGGACCATGGACGCTTTGTTATGGAATGCTTGCTCTGATTCTTTCTTGAAGTTTCTTCACAGCTCTCTCAGATTCAAGGGTGGGAATGTATGTTAGATATTCTGACTAGCTTTTGCATACTATATTTCCATCAACTCACTCTGGTACTGCAACAATCTCAATACGGTAAGAAAAGTACTAGTAATTCAGAATGCGTGATTGTAATTAACCACCATACCTTCGGTTGCTCTTAAAAGTCATAAAAGGGTTCAAACCTCCTCGAAAATTGACAAATTAAATGAGGATTCCGGGTGTTTTAGGGGGATTCCGGTGTTTAGGATGACCCGATAGTGGGAATACACCCCGGAATTTGACTCAAGAGTTTCTCCGTCCTCCGCAGCTATTTGGCACGAAACGCCCTTCTACAGTGCCCGAAATTGCTTTCAAACAATTTGACTCAAACTGTTTTAAAGGAAAGGACTGGCTCTCCCGGGGTTTTGGACAAAACCACGGAAAACAAATAATATTTTTTAACCTAAAATTTAGATAGCAGGACGAAACGGCCCAGATTTTGGGATGGAACAGCCCAGATTTCGAGATGGAATGGCCCACATAGATTTTCGAGACAATGGCCCACATTTTTGGACAGAACGGCCCTTATTAAAAAAAAATTCTTCTGCCTCCATTATTATTTTTTTACAAAAAATACAGTTGTTACGGCAGTATCGGATCACCTTTCAAAAATTGGCTGCCGCCAATTTAATCAATGTATTTTCCTATTAAATATATACGTGTGTGTGAAGACAATTGTCTCCTTGAAAAATGCAAACAAGTTTCAAACCGATATTGTACATGAAAGTGACAAAATAATGCACGCCTTTAGGTGATCTGATTGCGGCGGTGCCGGATCAATTTTGGTGATATCGGATCATGCATCCCATTGTACACTTGTGCTTGCGATATCGTACCCAGATGGGAGACATGCCTCGTCTGCAGTCTGGGGGTAATAATGAAAGTATTCCCATTGGAAGCATTCAAAGGAACTACGTATTTCTTTCTTGGGTAACTCTAAATCTTAACCAAAAACACGTAATAAAAATAAAAGTGATATAAATTTTAATGGCCACAACAAAAACGGTTTCTCTAAGAAATTTCAATAAATCACATTAAAATCATTTTCAAAATATCCCAGGATTGTTAAGTGAACTGGCTTACGTGTATATCTTTTTTGTTTAATATAAGAAGCATTTTTGCTTTAAAACCCCAACCCCCCCCCCCCCCCCCCCCCCCAGGCCTGGCATTCTGAAAAATGCAGGAGGGCAAAAAATCGCTCTCCTCAATCAGCTTAGGAGAGCAATTAGCTTTACACAGCATTTTAAGTATCCAATTGAACGGACTCATTGAAACTGAAACCAACAGACTACATCAGTGATTTTATTAACATTACTAAGGTAAAGCGAAATCTCTTAGACATCTAGATGTCTCACTCAACAACCGAACACACACTTGACATGACCTGTGTGTGTACCCAGACCTGTTGTCCAAGAAAGTCATACGCCTACCACTACCACCTTCAACCCCCCAAGGGGGTTGAAGGTGGTAGTGGTAGGTGTATGACTTTCTTGGACAACAGGTCTGCTTGAATCTACAGTCACATCCTGGTGCAAGTGCTTCAAGTGACAGGATAGTAGTAATGGTAGTATATTATAATGTCAATATTCCTCGAATAATTACCCCTCAAACTGTGATGTCAGTTGTTGAACTTGAAACTGACAGAAAAAAAATATTGCTGTGACCCATTTTGCTTGAAATGATTGCAACTGCGTTTGGGTATGGTTGCAGCCATTACCTTTTACCACTAAACCACTTTCAAAATGAAATTACGTGATGTTATGTGACTTCGAAGTTAAATTACATTTTTGCTTTACAACAAAAATTTAATGTGAGCCTAATACATGTAATCTCAATCATCCCAGACCAAAATATTTAGGAGGGCAATTTTTCGCTCTCCCTAATTCGTTCAGGAGGGCAGTAAGGAGAGCTAAAAAATCGCTCTCCTGAAATTGCCAAGCCTGCCCCCCCCCCCCCTCCCGCAAATGCCAAATTAGTTTACAGATACATGTACATGTATGGTAGCTGTCGATTTACTTGCTCACTGTGGTCTGTGTCAAAATTGTCAGGGTATAACCCTTTACCTACCGTTAATAGCAGACAAAACTTGTCAAAAAAAATTCATTCTTTGCTTCCAAAACATAGGTTATGACCCCTCATTGGAATGAGTGCAATGCGCGCCTTCCAATGAGGGGGTCAGAACCTATGTTTTGGAAGCAAAAAATGAAAATATAAAATAAGATTGAATAGCGATTTTCGTGTATAGCGCTGGCCGATTTTTGTCGTTACGTTCGGTAAAGGGTTAAAACTTGTTTACTGATATTTATTTGTTTATTGGTATTGGGGTCCCCCATGGGAACCCCGGGAAGTGAAGCAGTGCTTGTATACTGTGGTAAACAAGCTCTGTTTCACTGGTAAAATAGGACCCAGTCACTAATGCTTGGGTTGCTAGTCCTCTAAAATAGGCAACATGGGGTATAAACGATTGACTGACCTTGACTTTATCTCCATGTTGTGGTCATGATTAGCCATTGTGCAGAAGTATGTGACCTTAAACAACAATAAATAATAATAATGAATAATAATTGGTTTTGGGGTTTAGCGACTTTTTCGACAGCCAGGGTCATATCGTGTCGAAGACAATTTTATATCTGGAGAAAGTCAGAGTCATCAATGAGAACTACCAAGCAGAGATGAGTAATTGTCAACTCAATATTCTTACTCCAGTCCACCCATGCTCGTATCAATTGGTGTTTGAGGGTTCATTGGTGAATTGTAACCGTGAAAGCATGTACAGTGTATGTATGGAATTTAGAGTACCAGGAGAAAATAAATCTACAAAGATGAACAACTGGGAGTTCAACAACATGCTAGTGGTATACATGTAGGTCGTACGAATCAGACCCGCCCATAGTGGCTTTTACATTATGCACGTCTGCGTCCAATTAGAGAATCCGACGCCAAGTCGTAATCTCCCGTTGAAAAAAATGCATGGTTGTAGGAACTGTCAACAGGGCGCAGGTGGGAGTCTCAAGTCCCCCTCCCCCATTTTTGATTACAAATGTTCCCCGAGATATGCCATTCCACAGGATCCCTAAAAGTACTTCAAAATCGAAGAAAAGACACCTTCAGAGGGAAAATCCACAAATCACTCACCAATAGTCCTGGTGATCAACTCCTCCCTCCCCTACAAAAGACCCAGAGAATCTAGGAAAATGCTTCTGTACAACAACACCCCCCAGTTTCATCCTGCTTCCCACGACCCCGTAATGCCTTTAATAATCAGATGCATACACACTGGAGTTAAGAAACTACACCTATCCGCTATTGAGGTAACACTGGCAAATTAACAATTGTCTATACATGTACATGTATATGGACTCTCAGTGTGTTTAATTGACGTTGTTGTATCGGGATATCCACACATCTTGTGTGACTAAAGTGTTATGAACACCAAGATGCAGTTGACGAAGAGAATCTACTGGAGGGCCTACATGTACGCGTGCTGTGGGATTGATGCGACTTGCTTTTTTTTGTGACATGTGGGCAGTATTTACATGTAAATCCCATTTGCATCGGTTTTGGAAACTCATGAACGGTGTATTTGCTGTTATGTAATATGCATAATAATACGATTACAGGGTGACCCAAATAAAAGTTTACACTGCCATAATACAACTTTAATACCATGTTTATTCAGCTTAGAATTAGTATTTTATCACAAATGATACATTATTGTAAAGAGCATGTACATGTACAATAGATTCTACTTTTCAATGTGACCCCCCTTAAGTGTCACAACAGCCTCCAGGCGCCTGCGGAATGCTTGACAGGTCTTCTTTATGTAGGATGCTGTCATCTTTTCCCAAGACCTAACAATGGACCTCTCCAAGGCTGCCACAGAAGGATGCGGCTTCTTACAGGCACTGTCCTCCACAGTTGCCCATATGCTATAATCCAGGGGATTAAGATCTGGACTCTGGGGTGGCCACATATCCTTGGACCAGAATGCCTGCAAGTTGGCATCCAACCATTCCGGAGTCCTTTTGGAGGTGTGTGCTGGTGCACCGTCCTGCTGGAACACATAATTCCCATCCGGGTAGTTGGATCCATCGTTGACTTTATCATTTATAATATCCAGATATTTGTCCGTGTTGATGCGCACTCCTGAAGGAATGAACACTGGAGGCATCTTCTTTCCATCTGATGAGATGAGGACAAAAACCATGACAGAAGCTGGGTGTTTTGTAGTGTTGGCATACTTTACATTATCAGGGACATCTGAAGGATCACCTCCAATCCATCGGTCATTTCTGCGGTTGAGGATTGCATCCACAGTAAAAATCTTTTCATCTGAGCAGGGACCAGCCTAGGGGGAAATTTTAGGGAGACTCCATGTCCCCCTCCAGAAAAAGTAGGGAGACTGCAGAGTCATGTAGGGAGACTTAAAAGGCAAGTGGGGAAAATTAAGAATATTCATGTACCACCCCCGCCGCCCTTTCATATTTTCAATTTGTGGTCCTCCATTAATGTCCCAATAATACAGGTCCAGTTGTCTATGAGGCATCTATGCCAGGTTAAAAAATCACAAAGTAATTATTGACTGAAAATCCCCCACTGCTACCCTCTCCTTCATGACCCCCTCCCCTCTTCTTCATGCCAATCCCCCAGCACCCTCCTGTGGTTGCCTTTCACCAAAGTCTACTAAGCTAATAATTTCCTAAGTCTGAAAGTGTGAACAGGACCAGATGTAAGAAGGTTGCTTGGGAGGTACTTTGTTAGCTAATAAACAAAATACATTCTGGAGTCGAGTATTTTGTAAAAGAAATGTCATTCCGCATCATTTTTATGGCATTCTGGTGTCATTTGTGTCAGTCCGTTGTTTAGGAGGACCCTTTTTCAAGATCGTCCACATGCACTCTTGTGTCCTGTACAAAGCTTTTCTTGTCATCACTAAAGCTTTTTTCATGTGTTTGAATTCCATTCGTGTTTTTGTGGGAGGAAACGGCCCATCAGTTAACAGTCGTCAGCAAAACGAAATAAAAATACTGTGTTATAAAATACATCCGTTGTGTATATATTTTCGGCATCCTAAGCGACGTAACCTACTTTCAAACTGAGTGATTTTGTTGAGTCGAGTAAGTCACCTATTTTCGTTTCGACATTTGAAGCTCCGACTGAAACGCAACAAAATAGAAATAAAAAAATCCGCCAGAAGAGACAATGGACAATTGATTGTCGTGTGATTTCATTAAATGGACGTTTATTTGACAAATTAAAATGCCCATTTATCACACTCGAGCACATTCGATTTTTGAAAATAATCATTTTCATGCAAATCCCGCATCACTCAGTTCAGCCTTTCCTCATTTTGGCAAATTTTTAGAGGGCGACTTGTAATCGCCCTGACTATTTTTCTAGGCGACTTTGGGCTTAGAAGGACGACATAATCGCCCTAGTCGCCCTCACGGCTGGTCCCTGCATCTGAGAACAAGATCCCACGACCTGCTGCAGCATGCTTGACATCTTTCAACAACACCTTGGACTGACTGACCCGACTTTCTTGTTGAGCCTCAGTAAGCAGTGGAACCTTTACTCTGGTCCTGGACTTCATGTTCAAATCATTCTTGATGAGCCGTTGCATTGAGGAGCGGCTCACATCAAGCTCACATGCCATATTTCTCATGGATCTCACAGGATTTGTCTTGATGCGCCGTTTGACCTTGTCCGGCAAGTTTTTGGTTCGCACAGATCGGGGACGACTAGTCTTTGTAAGACTGTGACCCGGGGCCAGGACCGGGTCACAGTCTTACAAAGACTAGGGGACGACCAGACCCAGGTTTTCGTGAGGCTGTTCCAGTATGTTTCAGCTTCTTTTTAATTTTGTAGACTGCACATCTGGATATTTCCAGCTTTGCTGCAATCTCAGTAGGTGTCAGACCAGCACGCAGCAATTCAGGTACAGCTTAAGTTTTCTTCATTTTCAACAGAAGCACATGAATTGTAGAGAGAAGAGAGATTACCAGCTGCATTGAGAGACTTTAATGAATCATTGAAGCATGAAAACCTATTGAGATATGCTTCAATGGCTTTTAAACAAGCAGTCAACTGAGTGTAAACTTTTATTGGGGTCACCCTGTAGAGTATCATGGATGTTTTTTCTAGGTGGGGGGAGGGGGGGGAGGTGTACAAAAATTCTCATAATGTTTTCACGTTTTTACTTTAATGAAAAAGCTAGTAAGGCTAGAAATGTTTTACAAGGATTATCGGTTTACAACTTGTATTAAAGTTTCTTCTTTGCCCACTGGCACAGATAACTGTGGTGAACTACGTAGGGGGTGGGGCAGTTTTGTGTCTTTGCTGTTCTCAAATACTCTGGGGGAATCGTTATCCTGTACACCAGTCTCTCTCTGCATACGGGAGACAGCCACTTTGCACCCCCACCCATTGGGATGGTATGCCGTGACAGAATCAACTTCACCAATGGCACAGTTGATGCTCTCAGCGCCTGTTCTGAAACCTCGCTAAGTTTGCTCAACCAGAGATCCAACGCAGGACCTCTGCCATAATAGACCAGCACACCAATTTTCGAAAGGGAAGGGGGCTACTCTCGTGCAGACGGGGGCTACGCTTCCACATGTTGAATCTGTGATCTAAGCCCCCTGTCCGCCATGAAAATGCCGGAGTTCTCCGACGTAGCACCCCCCCCCCCCCCCCCCTCATTAGCGCCATTTCTGCAATCCATCAGTTTCCCGAATTTCGTTCATTTTTTGCTTGAAATGTCCGAGATTTGACAGTTATCAACCTCCCCAACCCCTTCCTGGTCCACACAGCTGTAGTGCTATTTTAACCCTTTACCCAACCTGAAAAGCAGACGACACTTGAAAAAAAAATTCTTGAATAACTTATTTTTTTTCATTTTTTGTCTCAAAAACATAGGTTATGACCCCTCATTGGAACGAGCTCGACGAGCTCGTTCCAGTGAGGGGAACGAGCTCGTTCCAATGAGGGGTCATAACCAATGTTTTTGAGACAAAAAATGAAAAAAATACTGAAAATTAATTGGCGATTTTTGAGAATAGCGCTGGCCGGTTTTGGCCGTTACGTTGGGTAAAGGGTTAAGGGCAGTACCGATGGGGTTAACACCCTGCTACTGGATTTAATATGACATCGCAGCCATCTCCGCCATCTTTGCAGTTAATATCATTTGTGGGGTGGGAAGCGGTTTATTCTCGTTAAAATTTTGTGTGACTGCGTGTGTCCATATCGATGAACAGCACAGAAATGGGTGATCCACTACACAAGGAAAAGGGAGCCTTAAGACAAGTTACTGTAAAAACTTAAAATGGAAACACTGCATTTTTTCTGATTTAGGAAATCACACGTGTATTCGTATGAAGTAACTCATAATAGAAATTTGTTCCTTCTATATGTCATTACCAGAAAACAAACAACTTTTTGCCGACCTTGTATTTTCGCGTTTTCTGCAACTTAGCTCACGGCACATGCACAAAAGTTATTTATTGTTTACAAGTACCCCTATATTGAGTGAGAAGCTAATATTTGGTATTTAGTGCAAGAAATAAATTGCATTAAAAAATATGGCCTCCTAGTTCACAGAAAAACGATAACTTTATTGTTATTCAAAATAAAATTTCGAAGTGATCCATTGCCGCCAATGATCCGATAACGATGCATCAACTGTATTTGGATTTAACAAAAAGAACTTATCATTATTACAATGGGGTCGGAGTTGTGCCTGCTCAGATTTAGCCGTGAATAATTCACATTACCTGTTCACACCACGACTGTATTGTTTAAAGGTGTCAAATAGATTTAGCTCAAACAAAGGCCACCAATAAAGACAAAGTTTTCAACAGCTTCTATCTGACAGGTTGTGAACACAATTGAAATTCAATCCCTTTTTACTTGTTAATAATGCTTGACAATTTTCTCTATTTAAAACAAGAAAATACAGCAGTGCTGTGCAAAAAATTGAAAAAAAGGTCGATAATATGCCAATGCAGTTTTACTGAAAAGACCATCTTTAAAATAATAAGACTGAGTATCACAAATGTTTCATGTAAAACATTACGTTGAGGAAAAATCTGGGAATAAAGACGTGACATCAACACTGACCTGCCTGTTTTTATTTGCAATGCATTTTGGATCTGTATACCAAATTTTGTCAAAATCGGCCCAGTACATGTAGTTAGCCCGTTGCTAAGGGGCGCTCCCGTTGCTCGGGAAGTAGTCACAAGACGTAAACTTTGATCTGTTTGTTTTCATTTGCAATGTATTTTGGGTCCGTATACCGAATTTGGTCCAAATCGGCCCAGTAGTTAGCCTGTTGCTAAGGGGGCATTCTGGTTGCTAGGGAAGTCACAAGATGAAAACTTTGATCCACCTGTTTTCATTTGCAATGCATTTTGGGTCCGTATACCGAATTTGGTCCAAATCGGCCCAGTAGTTAGCCCGTTGCTAAGGGGGCATTCTGGTTGCTAGGGAAGTCATGTGACGTCAACATCGATCCACCTGTTTTCATTTGCAATGCATTTTGGGTCCGTATACCGAAGTTGGTCAAAATCGGCCCAGTTGTTAGCCCGTTACTAAAGGGGGGGGGGGGGGGGGCTGGTTGCTAGGGAAGTCACATGACGTCATCATTGATCTGACTGTTTTCATTTGCAATGCATTTTGGGTCTGTATACTGTAGATTAGCCTGTTGCTAAGGGGATGCTGTGGTTGCTAGGGAAGTCACATGATGACACCAATGACCTGTCTGTTTTCGTTTGCAATACATGTTGGGTCCATGTATCAAAATAGGTCAAAATTGGCCCAGTAGTTTTCCCGTTGCTAGGGGCGTGCTTTACTTGCTATGGACGTCACATGACATAATCAGTGGCCCATTAGTCCCCCCCCCCCCCCCCCCCCCCCAAATAAATTAAAGGTCCCTTGACCCAATGAGGGTGAAAGCAATGGTGGAGAGCCATCACTTGTTCTAGCGTCCGAGTATCCTTGAAAAAATGTAACCTCATTTGAACCTGTTCCTTTGGGAAAAATCCCCCAAAGTTTAATCAGCCAGAGTCATTCTCGTGAAGTCTCATCTCGTTAACGACTTCCTACGATAAAATAATAGTGAAAACAATATAAAGGACAATACCACTCGGCGTCGGCTATCGCCGACGTCTAGGTCAGAAGCCTTCGGCTCCATCGCCCTTTAAATAAAGAAAAAAGTAAAGGGAGTGGGACTTTTTTATTTCAAATTCAGTACCTAAAAGCAACGAGTTTGAAACTTGAAAAAGTGTCCTAAACCATGAATCAAAGATTAATAATGATAATAATAACGTGGGAGGTCATAATCTTTCTTTTAAGCCAAAGGTCTCAATTACACATTACACCCAATTACTTTGAAAACATATAATTAATTACACTTATTACAATTATAAATTACAATTACCCCAGCCCTGACCACGAGGAGGTACTAAGTGGGACTTAAATGAACCATCAGGTTGCCGACAAGTGCCTCCCCCACCCACTCCCTCTGGAAAAAAAGAAAAAGATGAGTTTCTGTTCATTTGAAATAAACGAAAAATTAAATTAATTTCTGGTCATCTGAAATACATGTAAACTCGAAAAAATAAGTTTTAGTCTCATTTCTGTTGTGTTCATCTGAAAGAAATGAAAAATTGGATTAATTTTTGATCATCTGAAATAAACTAGAAAAAAAAATATATATTAGTCACTTTTGTTTATTGGTTTCTGTTCACCTAAAACTTGAAGAAAATGTTAATAGCATGCAGAGAATAAAATATTAAATTTTGATATAACCTATTTACCATTCATCTGGATATAATAAAGAGAACTGATTACAGTGCGACCATCGTGAATGACAGAATGGGTCAAAATCTACATGCATGGGCTTACATTTTTCCACGCATATAATTCAGAGATCTATGATCTGCTATGACACCCAGCAAACTTTCCACCAATGAAGCACCAAGAATCTGAGTGTGTGGGATAGCTGCTACATGTATGTTCACATCGCTGACCTAAGGAATCAGGGACTCGACAATTCACATGTATTTAAAATATACCAGGTCTCCTCAAATGTTTTTTCTACTTCAGTACTCTCTATCATATTTTTGATATCAAACCAATTCATACATGTACCCAAGACAACTCGTAACAGTCAGGTCATATGTACACAAAAAATCAATTCGGCCATGATTGTTTTCAGCCAGCCATAGCCAACATTCAGTTCATGGGCCCCATGGTGCATTTGGGTGAACAGTAGTGTATGTTCCACTGGTATCCAGTAGTTCACAAGCTGAAAGTTCACCATTCCTTGTGTCTGCTGTTAAAATAGTAATTATTCTTAGAGAAAGTATGTGTACTGATAAACTAAGATGCCCTACATGCCCTGAGAAGCTTCAGAGAGAATTATCCATTTTTCGCAGTTTTACGAGTATAAATTACATTTCAAACTAGAAGTTCTGTCTCTTTTCTATGCTATTTTGAAATAATACCTTGTTAAGTTTGTGCAGCAAATTGGTAGAAAATCACATCTGAAGCATGGTAGTCCAGGCCTGTCTTTTTCAAAGTTCCAAAAGGGCCATTATGGTTCTCCTTAATTGACTCCAGGAGGGCCATTTTTGATTCACCTCAAATGACCCCAGGTTAGCCATGTTTTGGTTTACGAGGGCCATTTTTGGTTTATGGTGGCCATGAGTGAAAGCTTGTGTGTGTGTGACACAAGAGATGTCAGAGTAGTGTTCAACCGATTACCAAAAATGGTCGCTGACCGATTACAGGTTATTTGAGGTCACAGTTGACTGATTCTGATTGAAATACTGTGCACTACTAGACAAGTCGAGGCTCGAAAGAACTACATTAAACTGAACATTTTTCACAGTGTTAAATTTCGTCGACTGGGGGTCACAGTAAAATTACCAGTCACTCACACTTAGGAGGTAAACAGGCTCTCAGACTTGTATATTCCATGAAGGGGCATCTGGAGAGATTAAGAATACACATTGTGTTTTTTCTCAGCTTTATTGATTGTTATCATTTTACATTAACAGTTGAACAATTGCAGAAGATAATAAAATGCAGTTAGTGAATCATCACAAAGTGCTTGGCAATGTCAATCAGTTGAACCGACAATGCCGTTGCCTTCTGATTTCCGATCATCGGTTGAACACTATCTGAGAGACATAATTACAAGAGTGATATACTTCCAGTTGCGCAAGTTTACCCATACAAGCAATTAGAAAGTTGAAAACAATGGGAGTGCGTTGAATTCAGGAAATGAACTCTTTGACACATTAGTGTATTTAATCTCAGGTTTTCGGGTGCATAAAATAAAATTACTCACAAAATCATAAATTTTTTTTGGGGGGGGGGGGTTAATTTATTTTCTTCAGAAACGGAAATACCGAGTTAACAACTTGCCGTTTTTCGTTTTTCTGATGTTGCTTTTTTATTTCTTTCTCTGACATATTTGCAGCATCTGCTGCTAGCTGTTGCTTACAAAGTTCACATTTGCACGTTTTCTTATCAATTTGATCAAAATATGCAGCCCACAGGCTGTTAGATGTATGATCCACCTTGATGCATTGACTTTCCCTTAATTTCGCAGAAAAATACACCGTAATAATTTTGAATTGGTTTCGATACGGTTTTCGGTATCCCTGTAATACCAAAACCGTGCCAAAATTGGGTATACTGCCCAGCACTAATGATTATTCACATTGAATCGAGTGATTCTTTAAATAACTTGCTAGACTAATCAGTTATCACAGTTGAATTAATTAACTTGTCAAGTTCATGAGATGTCATCGCTGAACCTGTTAAGTTACTGTATTGTTGAATATTGAGAAATTGGGTCAGTTTGCGACTATTTTCAGTGTTATGTGCATATACCAAAACCAAGGTATTAACCCAGGGACCAGCCTAGGGGGGAATTTTAGGGAGACTTCAAGTCTCCCTCCAGAAAAAATAGGGAGACTGCAGAGTCATGTAGGGAGACTTCATAGGCAAGTGGGGAAAATTAAGAATATTCATGTACCACCCCTGCCGCCCCTTCATATTTTCAATTTATGGTCCTCCATTAATGTACAAATAATCCAGGTCCAGTTGTCTATGATGCATCTGTGCCAGGTTAAAAAATCACAATGTAATTATTGACTGAAAATCCCCCACTGCTACCTTCTCCTTCATGACCCCTCACCTCTTCTTCGTGCCAATCCCCCATCACCCTCCTGTGGTTGCCTTTCAACAAAGTCTACTAAGCTAATAATTTCCTAAGTCTGAAAGTGTGAACAGGACCAGATGTAAGAAGGTTGCTTGGGAGGTACTTTGTTAGTTAATAAACAAAATACATTCTGGGGTCGAGTATTTTGTAAAAGAAATGTCATTCCGCATCATTTTTATGGCATTCCGGTGTCATTCCGCGTCATTTCATGTCATTCCGATGTTTAGGAGGACCCTTTTTCAAGATCGTCCACATGTTCACTTGTGTCCTGTACAAAGCTTTTCTTGACATCACTAATTCTTTTTTTCATGTGTTTCAATTCCATTCGTGTTTTTCTGGGAATAGACAGCCCAACAGTTGACAGTCGTCAGCAAATCGAAATGAAAATAATGTGTTATAAAATACGTCCGTTGTGTATACATTTTCGGCATCCTAAGCGACGTAACCTACTTTCAAACTGGGTTGTTTTGTTGAGTCGCGTAAGTCACTTATTTTCGTTTCGACACTTGAAGCACCGACTGGAACGCAACAAAATAGAAATAAAAAAATCCGCCGAAAGCGACAATGGACAATTGCTTGTCGTGTGATTTAAAATAAATGGACGTTTATTTGACGAATTAAAATGCCCATTTATCACACTCGAGAACATTCGATTTTTGAAAATACTCGTTTTCATGTAAACCTCGCATCACTCAGTTCAGCCTTTTCTCATTTTGGCCAATTTTTAGAGGGCGACTTGTAATCGCCCCGACTATTTTTCTAGGCGACATTGGGCTTAGAAGGGCGACTTAATCGCCCTAGTCGCCCTCACGGCTGGTCCCTGTATTAACCTGAAAAATACCGATACCGAACCTGAAATTTCAATACCGCACAGCACTATTTCCACTTTTTCTAATTCCTGCCATTTTATCCTCCCAGGGCCATATCCAGGATGTTATTGGTAATGGTATACAGGTTTTGGCACCCACACTCCAGGCACTGATACTCATTACATTTCGTCGTGTTAGAACCAGAATGTCCTATGTCCCCTATGGGACATAGGACGTTCTGGTTCTAACACGACGAAAATTTTGTGTATTATCTCCATCCCATAGTATGCTAAAACGCTAAAAATTCAGCAAAAATTATGCATTGCTAAAACCAACATGAAGTGGAATGCGGTGGCTCAGTGGTAGACCGTTGGACTTTGCCGATGCTAGGTCTTTCTCTCCGGGTACTCCGGCTTCCTCCACCTGTAAAACTGTCACGATTAGCCATTGTGCATAAGTATGTGACCTTAAACACCAATAAATAAATAAATAACCAACATGAAGTTAGTTAATCTCTTGAATCCTGAATTAGGATACTTTAGCTGACTAAAAATACACCTGAGGCAATTGCACTCCGATAACCCCCCCCCTCCCCCCCCCCTCCCAAAAAAAAACAAAAAAATGTGCAAGGAACAGGTATGTAGAAAGCATGTGGAGGCATTACAGTAATTTCAACTTTGTGTCTTTTAAAAACGTTGCATTGGGTACGGTAATCCTACATGTACTTTCAGTTTCTGTCTCCACCAGTCTACTGTCTACGGCCTTCAGTTATGCCTGCGGCATGTATACATGTAGACAGATGTCCCGAATTATCCCTGGATATGGCCCTGCATCCCCCTCAGTTTTTGCCATTTTCCTCATTGCTACTTTTAGACCTTTCCCTCTGGAAAAGACTATTGTTTTTCTATGAATTATTATTTTTCTTCTTTTTGGGATTTTTTTTTAGGTGTTTTTTTAAAACAAATTTTTGTCCACACGTTTTGTCTGCACGATTCAGAAGCCATTTTCGAACTGATTTTCACACAATTTTGCACACGCATAGAGAGGCAAAAAATCTAAAAATGTACCGAAGCGGAATTTTCGATTAAACCCTTCTTTCGCTAGAATCAGGGGGGGGGGGGGGGGGGGGGAGGGGGGGGGGGTTGGAAAAAAATTTGCAAAACACTGATACCGGGGTGGGTGGGTGGTCAAGGAGGACAAAAAAAAATTTTCCCTCCGACACTTTTGGGCAAAATTGTATACCATAATCAGTGAAGTATCATTCAAGAACCAACAAAAAGACACTCAAGTTATCAGGGAGTACCTACCATGTGTTATATACGATTATAAAACTGTTATTGCGACTGAGCTATGATTCGGCTTATAGTGATACAATGTATGACATATTGAATAATGCAAGTTAAAATGCATCACTAATTGCAATTTTCAAACACTGCACTCTGAGGATAAGTTATCTTGAGGGTGTTCCGTTTGATTAAATTTCTAATATGTTCACCCTGGTGAGATCGGCTGGCTTAGATGAGGAGCAAAGACAATTATGTGAAGTCAGGAACAGTTACAGATTTCAGCTGCAGGAACAATTCTGTACAACGATGTATCCAGACCTATTACGAAAACACCAATGACTCTTATTGCCATTGTAGGAAGTATTTGACACAAAAACTAAACATTGAACCTGATTGAACTGCTAATTTATTTCAAACACATCTGAGAACACAGGTGGCAACAAAATCATGTACCAGACCTTCTGGGGCTGGACTTAAAATAAGTAATAAATCCCCTCCCCCAAACCAGCCATGCCCCACCCAAACCCTCGTCAAAAAAATCAACAATTTGTATGATATTTTACAAAGCTCTCTGAACTCTGTCGAATACCATATATATTGTTGGTTTCTACAAGATGTCTGAACACATGGAGAGATAACTACAGGTAAAAAGTTAATGATATGACATTCAAGAGTGTTAATGAATTACAATAGAACATGCCTTAAGAGACCGATGTTTTATATGGACATACCTGGACATACCAGCCTTACTCTATATTTGATTTGTTATGGGAGACCATCTGCCTTAAGAGACCTTTTTGGTCTGATAAAAAGGATGTTCTTTCAAGACCTGTCCTACTGTAGAAGGTCAATCACTCAATACTGTATGATAAAATTGGTTATGGTGCAGTATGGTGGGAAGGGTGATGCAGAAGCATGTATTTAGTGGGGGTGGGTGGTTCAGATAACCCCGGAAAAAAATTGTAACACTGGTAAAAAATTACAGGGGGTGGGTGGGTGGGTCCTCCGACCAGTCAAAAAAAGCCCCCGGCATCGGTGTCTGCAAATTTCGTTCTAAGCCCTCCCCCCCAAGCCATAATTGGAAAAAAACTGTCGAAATTTAGGTTTATAGGCACTTTCTCGAAACAAGTCTTGCAGATTTTTTTTTAAACATTCATCATTGTTAGACCATTCTGTGACATGACCATTCATATGCAAGAGATATTAGGCAATGCACATATTAACCCTCCACAGGCTGTCAAACATCAAAATTTTGATGAAATGGGCTGTTTTCGGGCCCCTAAAGCATCCAAACGATACATGAGAGATAAACATAACTTCCTTTATTGGAAGTGGGATTCAGCTTCGATCATTTTTAGCTTAACTTCATAACTTGACAAAGTCAAGATAAGCTATTGCCATCACGCGTGCGGAAGTCTGTGAGTCTGTTCACATTTTCCTTTAACACAGGCTATACCCCGCAGCTCTCATCTGATCGTCACAAAATTTCATATGCAGGTTTGGGAGCATGTCTAGATGAGAACGTCCCCTTTTGGTCGCGATCAGTCAACCGGTATGGCTGCCAGAGCCCAAAACCCCAAAACCATTAGCACAGTCTACAGGTCGTATTTATGAAGGGATTTCATTGTAACTTGGTAGGATGCCTCTGTATAATGCCTAGATGAGAATGTCCCCTTTTGGGCATGATCTGTCAACCGTGATGGCTGCCCAAGCCCGAAACCCAAAAACTTTTAGCACAGTCTGCAGGCAGGCCAGAAAATAAGCAGTCTGACATTTGCAGAATGAGGTCCCCAGAGGGTGAATTTGATGATGCTATCCCATACAGTGGCCAATTTATCCTCTGGGTACCTTTTAATGTTTAGTTTTGAGACCCTGATTCAGGCTGATGTTCACAGAGGAGGGTAAATTTAGTGATGCTACCCTGCTGTGCAGGGTACTGGGTAGCATCACTAAATTCACCCTCTGGGGACCTCATTTTGCAGATGTCAGTCTGCTTATTTTCCAGCTTGTCTGGAGGTCATGTTTAATATGGAGGGATTTTATTGTAACTTGGTAGGATGACTCCTTATGATGTCTAGATGAGAATTTCCCCATTTGGGAGTGATCTGCCAATCGTGACGACTGCCCGAGCCCAAAACCCGAAAACCTTTAGCACAGTCTACAGGTCATATTTATTGAGGAATTTCATTGTAACTTAGTGTGTTGACTTCGTATAATGTCCAGATGGGAAAGTCTCCTTTTGGGCGTGATTGGGCAACTGTGACAGCTACAGGGGCCCGAAGCCCAAAAACCTTTAGCACAGTCTACAGGTCATATTAATGAAGGGATTTCATTGTAACTTGGTAGGGTGACTCCAAATAATGTCTAGATGAGAACGTCCCATTTTGATAGCGACCATTCAGCCTTGATGGGTGCCCAAGCCCAAAAACCTTTAGCATATGCAAAAGGTAATATTTATGGAAGGATTTCATTGTAACCTGTTAGGTTGACTCCATATAGTGCCTAGATGATGACATCCCCTTTTGGTTGTGATTGGTCAACTGTGATGGCTACAGGTTCCCGAAGCCCGAAAACCTTGAGCACAGTCTACAGGTCATATTTATTAAGGGGTTTCATTGCAACTCCGTAGGGTCACTCCAGATGATGCCCAGATGAGATTGTCCCCTTTGGTTGTAATCATTCAACCATGATGGCTGCCCGAGCCCAAAGCCCGAAAACCTTTAGCACAGTCTACAGGTCATATTTATGAAGGGATTTCATTGTAACCTGGTAGGTTGACTTCATATAATGTCTAGATGAGAACATCCCCTTTTGGACACGATTGGGCAACTGTGACGGCTACAGGGACTCGAGAACCTTTAGAACAGTCTACAGGTCATAATTATGAAGGGATTTCATTGTAGCTTGGTAGGATGACTCCAAATAATGTCTAGATGAGAACATCCCCTTTTGGTCACGATCATTCAGCCTTGATGGCTGCCCGAGCCCAAAACCCTAAAACCTTTAGCATAGTCTATTGGTAACTTTCGTTGATATACGTTAACTGTGAGGGCCACATACATTAACTGTGAGGTCATATTAGCCCACCCCTCACGGCCATCAGCTCTTTAGTACAGTGTACACCTCACATTATTTTTATCAAAAACATAGCATACAGGAAACAGAAATGAACATATTCCCAATTATCACAGTTCTTGTCTTATTTCATAATCCTTTCATAAACATTGAACATTATCCTTTCAATCAAACACAACACACAAGTTAAGCTGCAGTGTCATTGATACTTTCATTGTAAGTAATAAGGGTATTCAAAAAACCAAGCATAAACCCGTTTTGGTCTGGTCAAACTTCAGTACCCCTCAAAAGCTCAAAATGCATGTTTTCTGTGGATTTCTCTAAACGAGTCTTGTAGATTTTCAAGAAAAATTGGCCACGCGCAGGTCTTGGTTTGACAATAGAGGCTGCATGGACAAAATACTCCGGTGAGCATATGTTAACCATCCACAGGCTGCTAAAAGTCAAAATTGTGATAAAATGCGCTGTTTTTGGACACCAACAGCACCCAATGGGTACGTCACAAAGAAAAGTGCGTTCTTTTATCGAGCGCACAGTTTATACTAAAACGTTTTGTAAGTAGTAAGGGTATTCAAAAGTCGAAGTCTTAACCCATTGTGGACAGGCTAAAGAGAGAAACCCCTTAAAAGCTTAACATTCCCATTTTCTGTGGATTTCTCTAAAAACATCTTGTAGGTTTTCAAGAAAAATTGGCTACTCACAGATCTTTGTGGGACATTACAAGCTGCATGGACAAAATATTCCGGTGAGCGTGTATTAACCCTCTACAGGCTGCCAAGCATCATAATTTTGTTGAAATGGGCTGTTTTCGGACATGCACAGCACCCAATGTATACCCGAGAAATAAACGTAATCAATCTTCTTTGTTGGAAGTGGAATTCACCGAGGATCAATTTTGTAAGTAATAAGGGTATTCAAAAAACCAAGCGTTAACCCCTTTTGTGGTGGTTAATATCGATACCCATCAAAAGCTTAAAAAATTCATGTTTTCCCTGGATTTATTTATAAACATCTTGTAGGGTTTTCAAGAGAAAATGGCTATTGATAGGTCTTGGTGTCACATTACCAGTTGCATGGATAAATTATTCCGGTAAGCATTTATTAACCCTCCATGGGCTGCTAACTGTCACAATTTTGAAAAAATAATCTGTTTTTGGATTCCAACAACATCAAAAAGGGATGCCACAGAGAAACGTAACTTCTTTTACCGGACGCAAAACTGATAGGGAAACATTTTTAGCTCAACTTTGACGAAAATTCAAGATGTCTGCCAGTGGCCATTTTGTGCCGAAATTAGGTCCAATCAGTTTTTTGTCACAACTTCTATACAGCTCGTATTTATGAACTGATCTTCACGAAACTTCTTGGGTACTTTTGTTTTCACCTTGGGACAGGAACGAGTGTGTTTTGGGGTGCCTTTGTTATCACTGTGCTATGAGAACAAATATTTTGGGGTTCAGTCAGACCCACTCTGGGACTCAAAGATTTTTTTCTAGTTTAGCATCTGACTGTCACCCACCTTTACAATACTTTACCTATACATTTGTTACAGGCTACGGTCAGTATTTATGTACAGACCGTTACAATACTTTATATGTACCTTTGTTATCAAGTCATTACCTAGATGTTTGTCATTTCTGTGTCACATACCGGTACTATACATGTACATTTCTTAACAAGTTGAGCTACAGTGACTCATTGACACTTTCATTGTAAGTAGTAAGGATATTCAAAAATCGAGATCTTCACCCATTTTTGACTGGTTAAGGAGATATACCCCTTAAAGGCTTAACATTCCAGTTTTCTGTGGATTTCTCAAAAAACATTTTCAAGAAAAAATTGACCATTCGCAGGTCTTGGTTTGACATTACAAGTTGCATGGACAAAATATTCCGGTAAGCATTTGTTAACCCTCCAGAGGCTTCCAAGCATAGACATTTTGAGAAAATGGTCTGTTCTTGGGCACCCATAACACCCAATGTGTACTTGTGAGATGAGATAAACATAACTTCCTTTATTGGAAGTGGAATTCACCAAGGATAATTTTTGTAAGTAATGAAGGTATTCACAAAACCATGCATTAACCCGTTTAGGGCTGGTTACAGAGTGATACCCCTCAAAAAGTTAGAAATTCATGTTATCAAAGGATTTCTCTATAAACATCTCAGATTTTCAAGAAAAATTGGCCATTCTCATACCTTAGTGTGACATTACAAGTTGCATGTACAAAATATTCCAGTAAGCATTTGTTAAGCCTGTGCAGGTTCTCAAACATCAAAATTTTGATAAAATGGTCTTTGTTTGCGTATCCACAGCACCCAAAGTTAAGAGGAGAGATCAACAAAAGTAGAAGTAGAATTCACTGAGAATTATTTTTGGAAGTAATAAGGGTATTAAAAAAACAACCCTTAACCCATTTGGGGCTGGATTAACAATCATACCCATCAAAAGCGTAAAATTAATGTTAACCCTGGATTTCTCTGAAAACATCTTATAGATTTTAAAGAAAAAATGGCCATTTGCAGTTCTTGGTGTGACATTACAAGTTCCATGGGAATATATCCCTGTTAGCACTTGTTAACCCTCAACAAACTGCCAGACATCAATATTTTGGATACATTTGAGATAAATGGACCATTTTCAAATAGCCACAGCACTTAGTGGGTATGTGTAAAACAAACATACATGTAACTAATTTTGTCGGTCATTAACTTGTTGGACGACGATATTGATATTAACCCTCTCCACCATTAATGATGGTTCTTACCTAAACATTTTTTTATCAAACTGAGTCATTTGAGACTACTGTTCCCACCTTTCTCATAACATCAATAAAGGAACTTCAGTGAGACAGTTAAAACAATTCTTCAAATATTTTGGGGTCATGAAAAATCATGGAATCAAATCTGGAAAAGCCATGATTCTCCAGAATCATAAAGTCTAGTTTGTCATTGTCATTTTGGTCATTGCCATTTTCAGTTTTTCACATACATGTACATGTAAGTAGAGACTGGCTTACATTCATGATTCGATTTGGTTTCAAATCTTCCCAATTCGATTTGATTCGAAATTGTCTTCATTATTCGAACACATTAGAATGCTGGAGAGTTTTTGATTTCACACATTTCTCTGTTGGTGACACTCGTAATTTTGATCATTTCAGTGCTTCTTTTACACTACTTCTACTAACCCCACCATTCAAAATGAGAATAACGTAAATTCACATTTGAGCATTTGAGCGTTAGGATTTATTCACATGAAAAGTGATATAATTGGAAAATTTCTGAAATTTTTCTTCAAATTGTAAAAAATATTTTTGGTCCAAGTCTGTTATGACACTTATCTTCAACTCATTTGTTACGAGTCACCGTCTTCCATTTTGGTGTAAATGGACAGCATTCTTTTGGCTAAAAAACAACACATCACGTTGGATCTTCCTCTCATTTGGGGTTACATTTGCACAAACCCATTGCATTACATGGTTAAAGCATTATTCAGACAATTCCAGGCAGAATTTCAAATGTTTTTGAAGTCCATATCTTTGCTGCCCACATAACATGGATGATTCGTCAGTTAGGCCTATGTGCGTGGGGGGAGAACTGGGACGTATCGACAGCAGAGCCCCCTCCTACCCCCTCCCAACCCGTCCAACATCTTCCACTGTTGAATATTCGTCTGTAACTTTCTCAGTTGGAGGGTGCTAATGGTTTTCTTCAAAGTTGAATGTTAGGCAGCAAAGGGTAAGGGTGGCCTTTGTTGTGACCCAGAAGTCTGGAGTTGTTACTCAGGTTGGGCATGAAGTTCAGTATTCGGAATTCAGTACTTGTCGCTCTCTCTCTCTTTCCTTTTTCTCGCTGTTTATCACTATCTTTCTATATTTCACACTTCTTAGATCATTTACATACATTTATGTAATCTTCAACATTGTTTGTGTATATTTTATATTTATTACTGTTTTTGCTGCACTAGTTTATATTTATGTTATTTGAAACGGAAAGGAGGTATTGCTAAGTGTTAAGCACTTGTCCTCTGATCTGATTTGCTGTAAGAGAATTTGCAAATAAAATAAGTTTAAACTAAGGGTGGCCTTCGGAACGTCAATTGGGGATGCTAGTAATTTACAAGCACTATTGTATATTATTAAATTGTTTGACTTTTAAAATATTCTCTCCAGCTGTACTCCAAACGATTAATAATATTTAGGCCTATAAGTCTATAAACTCACAGGCACTCGTATTATCAGGATTTTACATTTTCAATCATTTTAATATTATACTGTCTACACTGAAAAACACGTTTTTTGTGTTGATACCTGTTGATACTGTAATATTTAAAACAATTGAAAATGTAAGATTCCGATTAAAACGACGAGTGCCTGTGTTGTAAACTTGCAAAAAGCCAGACTGACTAATTAGATTAAAATACAACAGCTTCGTTTTCTTGCGGTTCGCCAATCGCCATACAAACCAAATTTAACAATCATACATGTATTCGACATTTTTATTATATTATCAGTTTGGAAACCTGGATTGCATGGAGTGGGGGGAGGCGGTGGGGGGGGGATTCTGAAGCATTTCAGATGAAAAACAAGGTGGCGACGGCATGGGTATAATTCTCGCGCACAAAAAAAAAACGCGTGACGTTTTTCGGTTTATCTGTTGATATTGAGAAGAAGAAAGGAGGCCTGCACCAGTAATGCCGGTCGGATTTAACGCCGAGTTGCTAAGAACTTCAATACACGGCAGAAAATAACTGACAAGTTCACATTTTAAGTGAAATTTGCTTTTAAAACACACGCGTTCATTAAATGACCGTAGGCGTAGTAAACTCTGATATTTGTAATGTTGGGAAAGACAAAGTAATGTGACAGGCTATGATTTTCGAACGGACATTTCTTATAACGTGGTACCAGTACCTAATGCAAATATCAAACGGCATTGCATGGTAATTACATGATCTGAACAAGTCACAAATAACCGCGAAGATGGGTGCATTGATATACGCATTGCTTTGTGTGGTTTTAGCGGGCTCATGTGATTGTAGGTGCACTTATTTTCGCACTTATCAATGTGTTTTCTGTACGCAGACCTTGACAGGACTTCTAGTTTCAACTGTAGATGACAACTCATCCTGCTCTTTTTCTATGGAATGCGATTGATTGTATCCAGCCTAGCTAGATAACACAAATTATTAGTTGGAAAATTCCTACAAATGTCATTTGAAGCAATAGCGGATATTGCATTACGTCTAGTTTGCACAATTATTGGACATAGAAAAATCCCTAAATTTCCCCCCGAGTGGAACAGAACAAGGCATCATCTGCGATTGCTTAAGCATTGCAGATGGTGCCTTGTTCCACTCAAGGTACGATATAGGGCTTTTTCTGTGTCCACTGGTTAGTCCAGCCCCATTGTAAAAACAGCTGACAGGAGAGGTGTCAACGCTAGAATAATAAGAACAGAAAAGGTCCAAACTGTTTATCGTACAGATATATTCAAAGCAATAGCTTCAAGTAATTAGAATGCCAAATTAACCGTGCGTCTTACATGTATATGGTTCTAATTAATGAAAGCATGTTGTATATTGGGTCTACGCACTGGTTTGTGCTGAAATAAGGACTTCCTTTGGTTGCCATATGAAGAAATTGCTCAGTTCATAAGCATTTGATAGGTTCATCTACTTGTACGTGCACTTCGATGGTACCCATGGGTACCCATGGGAGTTGGGAGATAGTCTGCAGGGATCAGAATAAGTTGTATCGCATTTTGCAATGCAAAAATCAAGAAAAGCGATGCAAATTTGAGTATGCATAGCAAAATGCGATATTACTTGAAATATATTGGAAATTTCAAAATAAAACCATGCAAATATGAATATCAGAATTATCTCAATAACCTGGTTCTGATGAGATCCTTATTTGTATGGTAATATAGTTATAATAGAAAAAGTTGATAAACAGTAACATTTCCCTACTAGCGGACAGTGGAAACTATACATGCAGTTGTCATGTTTCAAACTCACATACATGTAGCCAGGGCAATGTACATGTATGAACCATCTGAGTTTGTGGATATGAAGGATGAGCACTTCAAAATGTACGGTCTCCTGCCATTGGGCAGCAGATGGGTGAGATTGCACATTTTTAACTGCTCGGCTCTTTTGTCTGTCTGGGGACTTTCTCCAAAAGCAGGTACAAGGTATGCAATGGATTGATCAAACCACTTGAAAGCTACAGTAGTGAAAGAGTCAGTTAGGGATTCTATGCCTGTCAAGGTCTGGCGTGACAACAGAAATTTACAGACCCTGGTAATGCTGCAGTCCTGGTAATTCATCCTTGTTTCGCCGGCAAAAAAATTGCCGTGGAAAACTGGTGCTTCTACAGCAATTGCTGTGAAGCCTGTTCGAGTGTGCAAAAATTATCATGGGACAGGGCATAGTCTCAATTGCCATGCACATGTAGTATGCGGTAAAGTGAAAACTTTCAAGTAATTTTAACACGTGAAAGTAGTTCGAGATACATGTGTAAATAATCACAATCAATGTGCAGAAAGTTTCACTCAGTTGGATCAGGCCAATATCATGAACCATGATAATGCTGAGAAAAAATCTTAGAAGTTAGCAGGCGACTTGCTCAATATGTATAGTATGAGTGAAAATAAGATGCAGCATAACCACAAACTAAGTATCTCACTGCTTCTATGTTGATAACACTAGAATCTGACATCAGTTTCTGGAAAGCTTAAGAGCTTTCCAGAAACTGATGTCTGATTCTGGTGTTATCAACATAGAAGAAGCAGAACACATAGTTGCTAGTGGTTATGCTGCAATTTGTACTGTAAATTGTAAGATTAACAATACAGCATAGTGCAACCCACATTGTTTGATTCCTTGTGTAAGCTGGAAGTTGTGCAATTTCTGCCACCACAAGGCTTTCTGAAGAAGCCATCCTTGGCAGTATTTTGCTGTAGATATTTTTTGTTTCCTCAGCATTTTCCTCGGCTGATTGGTGAGGGTGAATTACCAGGGCTGATGCTGTTACTGCAAGGTACATGTAACGACAGCATTATCTGACTACATGTATGTACATATAAAATTCTTTGTATCTTTTTCTTAAGTAGGTCAACTGGTAAATAAATGCAACTAAGCATCAAATGCTTTCTAGGAAACAAAAACATTAATTTTTTAGGAGATAAACGTCTCTTTTGGAGTTAGACATTCAGGAATTTGACTGTGGAAAACTATTTCTAATGAGCCCTGAAGGGACGAGTTAATGAATTGTTTCCCTTAGTCAAATTCCCAAATGGTTAACAAAACAAGAGACGTTTATCCCCATTGTAATTCCTGTCATCGTATGAAGAGAAAAAAATTCTCCAAACCCATTTTATTTGAAGAAAAACAAAAAAAATGCAGTCTTGGAAATCTAGGGGAGCTACTATGGCTCCCCTAAACCTGTGTCTGGAGAGCTACATGTGTTCTATACTTAAGTCAGTTTATAATAAGGGAATTGAAGGTTTAAGGAGAGCTGTTACAGCTCTTAAGGAGAGCACATATGGCTCTCCATAGATTGATTTTGCAGGAGCCATGGAGGGCAGGAGCTCTAGCTCCCCTCAAAAGACCAGGCCTGAAAATGTCAGTTTCGATCTCGGTCTATTTGCTAGGATAAAATTTACAAGATAAACTTCAAAGCGTGGATGCTGCAACCATTGCCATAGAAAACAACTACGGGGTGTGTTCGATCTGTGATTATAGTTTATTGCCACTGCCTGCACGTAGTGTGGATACGGACATGTTCTAATTGACCCACTTCTGTTAGTTAGAACATGGAAAAAGTGAATTTACCTGAGATTAGAGCACAGAACTGACTGGCTCTCAGCCAATCAAATTACAGGGTTCGAAAAGAACAACGAGGTCAAATTTAACTGATGAATTACAATGTATATTAAAGTTGAAACATAAAAATGCTACCCAATTTTCACTGAATGCTATGCATTTTTAAAAAAATGTATAACATTTCGCTATGCACATATATAAAAGTATTTTGATTCCTGATAATCTTTAAATCAGTATTAGTAAAACGACTGTAGTATCATAACAATTGGGAAGTGGTTTCAGTTAGGTTTTGAACCGTTTGCCTGATTCGATTCGAGATTCAATTTGAGCAAAAAATCAAGATTTGCTGGACCCAACATGTGGGACCTTTCACTCAGTTGTGCATGTACATAATGAATAAACTGTACATGTACATGTAGTTTTACACACACTACATATGTAATATTCATGAGAACAACACAGGTAATTATTTTTAAAACACCTTTTGTGATTAGGCTGAAGTAGATAAATTCAGAAATGGTCATAGCCACTCAGCATGACTCTTCTTTCTCAGGGTCTTGATACCTGTGATTTATTTCAAGTACTTTTTGAAAATGTGTTATTTCAATACCACAGCATTAATTATAGAATTAAATGGATGTAGACTCCATCTGTATAAAGAAAACACCAGTCAAATAATGTGTTTATTCAGCCTGATACAAATATTAACCCATTGCCAGACGCCAGTAGCTTTCTCGGGTGTACATGTAAGTGAGACAGTCATTGTACATGTTGTGGAATCCAAAATGAACCCCAATTATATAAGTGTGCGAGAGGGATCCAGATGAGATTTCTCAGGGTGAATTATAAACCCGGCTTCGAGGCCCAATTAACAGTGTCCCAAATGTTATTGCAACAATCTTCATAATCTTCACCCACCAGACAGGAGTCGTCTATGTAAGATGCATTTAAATGACCAAGAGGTCGAAGATGAGCATAAAACACATTAGACATTTGGGTGAAAATACGAGGTTCTGAAGAGTGCTCATTTGGGAGAACACAAAATTGGTATTTTATTCATTCCCCAAAAAATCTCAAAAATATTTGGTGACTGTCCTTTATTTGTAAGGAATAATAGGCGTCTTTCCAATCAACAGACGCCATGTAACTGCCAGGTGTCATGAGACTGAGGGCAGACTGTAGACTTTGCATTTTGAAATGTTTCTTGTCAACATGTTCATTAAATTGTTTCAAGTTCAAAATGAGCCTGAATACCCCATCCTTTTTATGTCAAATAAAGACAGGAAATATATTCTCCAGTGCACAATCAGACGTTTCTGATTTCGCCAATAGTTTCTTAATCTCTTGAGAAATAATCTCATGTTCTTGAAGACTAAAGTTAATAGTGCATGGTAGAGAGCACAGAATCAGGAGGCCTGACAACTCAATGTTAATGCCTGTAATATTGTTCAAAATCCAATGGTCAGCTGTGATTTTCTGCCAATTGTGGACATGGAACTTCAACTGACCAGCCCTAAAATTATTCACCAGGCCCTGAAACTTGGATTTGAGACCATTGATATTTAAATAATGACCAAGAAAGAAAATTGGTGCTTACCTGTTCTGTTGTTTCCGTGTGCGTTGTCTGGTTGGCAGGTGAAGTCATCATCGTCGAGGCGGGAGAACTGGTAAAGGTATGTGGCTTGCTTAATAATAGTGTTTGTTGTCTTTGTGGTAAGGCTTTTTTCAGTTGGAGTTGTGGCCGGCCTTCCGAAAAAAAATGCCCTGTTACCTTTGCCAGCGAAATTTGCCGTCGCCTTTGAATTGAAAGCTGCTGCCTTTGTGATAGCGGTTGGTGACATCGCTACCAACTTTGTCTGTCTCATTAATGTCTTTGATGGACTTTGCCAGATCTTCACCAAACAACATCTGTGAGTCATTGTTGGCCACTGAACAAAGTGGAGCATACCGACTTTTCAAATCGGGCTTGAACAATTCTTTCCTTCGCATAGACATGTCATGGTGTGCAGCTATGGACAGGCTAACAGAGTCCACCAACATTTTAATGTTGTTTTCATTGTCAAGTGGTGACTGTTGAGATTTCCCCTTCACTGAATTATAAAGAACTCGAAGAGTTGCATAAGTGCCCTGCATCAATTTTAACTGGGCTCTCTGAAGCTTTACGTCCCTAGAGTGTGTTGATGATTTCACCTTGCTCCAAATTTCTCTATTAACTTTGGGGACCAGAAGATTGTTGACATTTTGAGGTTGGGTCTACCATTGTTGAACAGTTTTTAAATGGTCTTCACTGAGGCCTTTGTCAGTCAAACTGTTGGTAATTTTCACCTGTTGAACATCCAGAGCTGGACCAGCCTCCTTAAACTCCATTTCCTTGTAAATCGACAAAAGATAGCTGTCTTGGTCGGTCAGTGATTCTGACAGACGATCCAAACTCCTATCTCGGCGCCGTTTCATAATTTTGTTGGAGTGTAGAAGTTCATCGATCCACTCCTCTGTCAGGCTTTTGTCTCCCGAATCTGATGCCGTAGACATATGCTCCTCATCATCACCAAGCCGTGATGTTTTGTTGAAGGCGGTCCTGTAATAGCAGCAGCCAACGTATCAAACTTGGTCGTAAAAGTTTGTTGCAGTCCCAAAATCGCTTAAGTAAGTTGCAACAAAATGGCGCCATTCTGGAATTCCTTTTGTCTGGAAAAATGGTATCGGGGAAAGAATGAGACGCCGCTACGGGACGCAAATCCTTGTGCAATTGTGCATTGGATACCTCGACCATGCGTTCCCGATCATCCATAGTCAGAGACAAGATGTTGTGTTCACCCGATAATAATACTGAAATTTTCTAAGAAAGTTTAAATGTTTTCAAAGTGAGCCAAAATAATAATTGCAATATGCAAATAAAGCTTTCTCGTTATCTTATATTCAATCTCGGCAACGAGCCCCCAATTTCTGTTATGGTATGGAAATATTATTGATATTGGTAACAGAAAGAAATCTGAGAATCAGCAACAGTAACTATGAATTTTATTACTCTGAAATTTAATTAAAAAAAAATTAATATAAAAAAACGATACAAAGATCTTTTACACTAATTTACAGAAAATAAAAACAGTGGTACTTATCAATTATTGAATTTGTCCAAAATACAGTTTGACAGAATCCAGTAATCCAATGGTGAAGAATCTTGTGAAGAAAGTTACCAGCTGGTAGTATTAAATCCAAGAATGTGTCTTCAGAAACAGTATCCCGTAGATTTGTAATAAAATTTTCACTTAGAAATTTCAGCAGTCTCCAATAAAATATAATAAAATGCTCCACAAAATTCAAATGGAGTAAAAATCCAAGAAGTATTGGCACCACAGGTAATTTCCAAATAAGCCAGTAGAATCCTGGCTTTTCACAAAATAATATTATTCTGTTTCACAGAAAGTATAAATTCTCTTTTCCAAGACGAATACATTCTCTTCAAAATTCTCTTTTGGAATCAATCTTCCAAATACACAAAGAAACACTGGTTCTATAATAAATGCACTGTCCCAGAACAATAATAATTTCCAATGGAAACAACTGCTGTGAAAATAAGTTCTTCTGAAATGGCTTTTTAAAAATGAGTTTTTTTAATTCTGTTGACAAACCTTTATAAAGTAACCAGATAGAATATTCCAGAAGATGAAAATTCTTCAAAGTTCTAACAGTTTCTAGGTGATTCCGTCATAGTTCAAGTAAACAAGTTCCTTGACCTACTTAAACAATCAACAGCTATTTGTACAATAGATCAGTGTAACAAAGATGTAAACAAGGTCACTGAGTGCAAATGAGTGAGACCAGTCAGAAAATGCAGAAAAAATATCAATCCCAATATAATTATCCACTAAGGATATATCAATCTCAATATAATATGGGGCTATATAACACACCCTGCCTAAAAAGAAAAAGTTTGAAGGTACTGAAAACTTTTATATAACTTTAGCAGAATCTGACTGGATTACAATATACACACGATAATCTTCACAAATTAATTTTTTTTTTTAATAACATGTATATACACTTAAAGTGAATGGGGACCGATCAGATCATTTTAAATTAGGATATTCTGGAAAGAGCATCAGCTACAACATTATCTCTTCCCGAAATATGCCTAATCTCTAAATTATATTCTTGAAGGGCTACCCTCCACCGCAATAATCTTTAATACTTGTTTTTCATTTTATTGATAAAAGTTAAGGGATTATGATCGGTGTAAACGGTAATTGGGCATTGGGCGGTTCTTAGATACACATCAAAATGGGTTAATGCCAAAATTAGAGCCAGAGTTTCTCTTTCTACCGTAGAGTAATTCTTTTGATGTTTGAGAAATGTTCTGGAGAAATAACATACAGGGTGATCAATAGCTTGGGAATCTTCCTGGGCAATATACCCACCTGCTCCATTGTCACTTGCATCTATAAATAATTTGAAGGGCTTTTCATAATTGGGACTGGCCAGGATAGGGGAATTATTTAATAAAGTTTTTATTCTGTTAAAGGATTTCTGACATTCCTCAGTCCAAACAAACCCAACCCTTTTGCTCAATAAACTGGTCAAAGGGGAGACAACATCTGAAAAATTTAAACAAAATTTTCTATAATATCCAGCCATGCCTAAGAATCTCATGAGCTCTTTTTTAGAGCTTGGTACTGGAAAATTTACAATGGCATCAACTTTTGCCACAATCGGCCTCACCTGCCCCTGACCCACAACATGACCTAAATAATTTACAGTTGCTTTGCCGAATTCTGATTTTACCAAGTTAATAGTTAGGTTGGCTTGGGTCACTTTGTCAAAAAATTCTTGAATATGCTTTAGATGATCAGCCCAATTTGTATCTGTGTGTATAATAACATCATCAATATAAGCTTCACTGTGATCTAGGTCTGCAATTAAGTGGTTAACCATGCGCTGGAACGGTGCCGGAGAATTTTTCATGCCAAAAGGGGTTACTTTATATTGATACAACCCAAATGGGGTAACAAAAGCAGATATTTCTTTTGCTCTTTCAGTTAAAGGGACTTGCTAATAACCCTTTAACAAGTCAAATTTTGTCACAAATTTAACATGGCCAAGCTTGTCAATGCAGTCATCAATTCTTGGAATTGGAAAATTGTCTGTTTTGGTGAGGCTGTTCACTTTTCGGTAATCCGTACAAAATCGGTAACTCCCATCAGGTTTTGGTACGAGTATACAGGGCAAACTCCAGTTGCTATGGCTAGGTTCAATGATATCATTGTCCAGCATATACTGTATTTCCTTTCGCATGATCTCAGCTTTGAAAGAGTTCAATCTATATGGATGCTGTTTGATGGGATTTGCCTCTCCTACATCAACATCATGAAAAATAACAGATGTCCTACTAGGTGCATTGGGAAATAAGTGTTGATATTTGAAAATTAAATCAACTAAATCTTTTCTTTGGTCAGGCAGTAAATAATCCATCTTATTTTGTAGATCTCTCAGGACATCAGAGTTCTGTAACTTCAGAGGTACATTTTCGCCACCTTCATGAATATCCTCCACAGGAATTTCCACCTCATCCATGTGGGTGACTGTTGAGACTGGTAGAGAGCTTGTTTCTCTCTCCTAATATGTTTTCAACATATTTATATGGCACAGCTGAGTATTTTTGAGTCTATCGGGAGTCTCAACAACATAATCAGTATCACTGATCTTGTGCTTAACAATATAAGGACCTGAATATCTTGCTTGTAAAGCATTGCCCTTTAAAGGGAATAATACTAGCACCTTGTCCTCAGGTTTAAAGGTGCAAAATTTCGCCTTTTTATCATACCAGGTCTTCATATGACTCTGGGCTTTCTGTAAATGTTTATTTGCCATTTCTCTGGCCTGGTGCAATTTTTCCTTAAAAGTGGACACATAGTCCAGAAGAGAAATTTCAGGTGGCTCTTCCTCGAGCCATTTCTCCTTCAAAGCAGTGAGTGGACCCCTCACTGAGTGTCCAAACATTAATTCAAAAGGGCTGAACCGCAGAGATTCCTGTACAGTAAGAAGATATTCATTTCCAGATCTTGTTCTAGACAATGGACCAACACAATCAATAATAATTCTACTAAATGGCTCCTCATAAGCAGGGTTTGGTTGAAGGGAGCAGGAGGAATCTTCTGGTTGGGTTTTCCTACAATTTGACAGGTGTGGCAGGTTTTACAAAATTCGACAACATCCTGTCGAAGCTTGGGCCAGTAAAAACACTGTTGAATACGAGAGTAGGTTTTCCTAACTCCCAAATGTCCAGCCATTGGATTTTCATGAGCAAGGCTTATTATTTTATTCCAGTATTTAGTGGGGACAACTATTTGATCAATAACCTCCCAATCACTATTGAAGGGGGCGCGGTGGGTCAGTTGGTAGAGGTGCAGGCTGCAAGCCGAGAGGTCCTCGGTTCGAATTCCACCTGCGGCAACCGCGTTGTGTCCTTGGGCAAGACACTTTACCCCCATTGCCCATGTGGGGGCACGGTGACGCTGTGTACTAAGGCGTACTGCACGTAGATGGTGCACATGTCTTCAACCAATGCTAACCCTGCTTGGGTGGAGTTGGTATGTTGGGGAGCTGACAGTTGCTCGCCTTTGCTCGGTGGTTCTCTCCGGGTACTCCGGCTTCCTCCACCCGTAAAACTGTCACGGTCATGGTTAGCCATTGTGCAGAAATATATGACCTTAAACACCATTAAATAAATAATCACTATTGGAGGGTACTTCTGGTGGTCGCCATTTCCTCATGAGTACATCAGATTTTTTAAAATCACAGACAGGAGAGTTTTGGTCTTCTGCCTCTGTTAGAGCCCTTTCACGTGGCTCAGCAAGGTCAGGATCACTTTCCTGTTCCTGAATTAAAGAAGACCGGGAAATGACATTCAAGGAGGTCCCCCTATCACTCTCCGGTGTTGTGGCCTCTTTACAATTACTGGAGGAGTCATCACACGGACTCAAAAATGTCCGAGACAAAGCAATGTCTTCGGAATCCGTAATTCTGTGACTGCTCTTATCCTCAGCCTTGCTGTTCAAATCAACACAATTGAGGTTGCTATCAACCTCAGCTTTCTTTGCCATGGACCGAGTCACAGCACATGCTGGAAAAGCAAAATGAAAACATTCCTTCAAATTAATAATACTTTCATCTGTGCTCGGCTTATCCACCATTTGAGGTTCTACAGTGACTTTGTCACCAGCTAAGTCATTTCCCAACAATAAAGAAATACCTTTTATAGGTAGAGTAGGTCTGATTCCTACTGTCACAGTCCCATTTACTAAACTACTTCTCAAATTTATTTTATGAAGTGGGACATTTAAAGAGTTTGACTCAATACCTGATACTAGAACTTGTGCCCCTGTAGCACTTTCTTCAGAAAATGGCAAAATGCTTTCTAACATTAAAGACTGAGTAGCGCCTGTGTCTCTCAGTATTTTTATTGGTAAGGAACAGTGCTTATCCCCCTCAAGGGAAACAAAGCCTCCAGAAATAAATGGCTTATAATTTTCTAAATCATCTTGCTTTATTACATAATTTTCAGGGCATGGAGCACATGCTATTGCATTCTGTGAAGTAGAGGACTCATTTTTCCTTTTTAACAGCCAGCAATCAGATAATAAATGCCCTGGTTTCTTACAGTAATTACAAGTTTTAGTTGAACTGTTGGGTCGTAATAGTGTAGGGCTGGCATTAGACGACTTATTCTCATTAGGCTTCCGATTAAATTTAGGTGGTAAAACGTTTGTAGGATTGGAAGGATGAGTTTTATCTGAAGTTACGACTCATTTTATGAGTTAAGGCATAGTCATCTGCTAGTACTGCTGCTCTAATGTGTCAACTTTTTGTTCATCCAGGTGGGCCTTTATATCTGAATGTATCTTTCCTTTAAACTCTGCTATCAGCATCATTTCTTTTAATTTAGAGAAATCTTTCCCAATTTCTTTGGAATGGCACCACCTGTCAAATAAATTTTGCTTCTCTCAGGCAAATTCCACATGAGTTTGATTTTCGTTTTTTTATAATAATTTCTGAATTTCTGCCTGTAGGCTCTGGAACAAGTTCATATGCCTTAAGCATAGCCTCTTTAACAGCGTCATAATTATTGCTTTGCTCTGAAGATAAAGCGGAATAGATTTCTTGAGCCTTCCCTTTCAAAACACTTTGCAATAGCAAAGTCCAGACATCCCTTGGCCATTCTAAACTTGTTGCCACTTTTTCAAAATGTGAAAAATATTTATCAACTTCTTTTTCTTGAAAGGGGGGAACTAGCCTAACATATTTGGTTGCATCAAATCTTCCTTGTGAAATCATATTTGAGCCTTGACGCTGAGATTCCAATTCTTTTAGTTTTACTTCCTTTTGGGCCTGAATTTCTAATTCTCTTAAATGCATTTCTTTTTGAGTTTCAATTTCCCTTAATTTTAATTCCCTATCTTCTTTTTAGCTCAACTTTGACGAAGTCAAATTTGAGCTATTGTCATGGCCCGTCGTCCGTCTGTCCGTCCATCCGTCCGTCTGGCCGTCTGTCCATCTGTCTATCTGTCCATACGTCAACAATTGGCTATGGCTCGGGCTAGAGGTCGTATTTATGAACCGATCTTTACGAAACTTCTTGTGTACCTTTGTTATGACCCTGGGACGGGAACGAGTGTTTTTAGGTGTGGTCCGAAATTCAAGATGGCTGCCAGTGGCCATTTTGTACCGATGATGCAAAAATCTGTTTTTTGTACAGAACTTCTGTACGAAAGTTCTGATTTGAATAAAGTTTTGTATAAATGTTTAGTACCATGGGATACATCACATATAATACGGGTTTTTTTCTCGTGCGTAAATTATGCAAATTAGACTGACTTTGATTTATTTAGTGTTACTTTCAGAGCTGTAAGTGCCAAGCTGCTATGGCTCGGGCTAGAGGCCGTATTTATGAACCGATCTTTACGAAACTTCTTGGGTACCTTTGTTATGACCGTGGGACGAGAACGAGTGTTTTTGGGTGCGGTCCGAAATTCAAGATGGCTGCCAGCCGCCATTTTGTACCGACAATGCAGAAATCTGTTTTTTGTACAGAACTTCCATATGAAAGCTCTGATTTGAATAATTTTTTGTATGAATGTTTAGTACCATGGGATACATCACATATAATACAGGTTTTTTTCTCGTACGTAAATTGTGCAAATTAGACTAATTTTGATGTTTTTTGGGGTTACTTTCAGCACTGTAAGTGCAAATGCCAATACGGCTCGGGCTAGAGGCCGTATTTATGAACCGATCTTTACGAAACTTCTTGGGTACCTTTGGTATCATCGTGGGACAAGAACGAGTGTTTTTGGGTCCGGTCCGAAATTCAAGATGGCCGATGGCAGCCATTTTGTACAAAATTAGGTGCAATCAGATTTTTGCACAGAACTTCCATATGAAAGCCCTGATTTGAATAATTATTTTGTGTGAATGTTTAGTACCATGGGATGCATCACATATAATACAGGTTTTTTTCTCGTGCAGAAATTATGCAAATTAGATGAACTTTGATTTTTTCAGTGCGACTTACACACAGTAAGTACACATGTCAATACGGCTCAGACTAGAGTCTGTATTTATGAACTGATCTTCACGAAATGTCTTGGGTACCTTTGTTATCACCTTGGGACGAGAACGAGTGTTTCTGGGTGCGGTCTAAAATTCAAGATGGCTGCCAGTGGCCATTTTGTACCGAAATTAGGTCTAATCAGTTTTTTGTACACATCTTCTATACCGCTCAGACTAGAGGCCATATTTATGAACCAATCTTTACGAAACTTCTTGGGTACCTTTGTTATCACCGTGGGATGAGAGCGAGTGTTTTTGGGTGTGGTCCGAAATTCAAGATGGCCACCAGCAGCCATTTTGTACCAAAATTAGTGCAATCAGTCTTTTGTATAGAACTTCTGTATGAAAAAGTTCTGATTTGAATAAATTTTTGTATGAATGTTTAGTAACATGGAATACATCACATATTGTAAGGGGTTTTTTTTCGTGCCGAAATTATGCAAATTAGATGAACTTTGATTTGTTCACTGCTACTTACACAATGTAAGCACACATGTCAATACGGCTCAGGGTAGAGGCTGTATTTATGAACCGATCTTCACAAAACTTCTTGGGTACCTTTGTTATCTCCTTGGGATGAGAATGAGTGTTTCTGGGTACGGTCCAAAATTCAAGATGGCTGCCAGTGGCCATTTTGTACCGAAATTAGGTCCAATCAGTTTTTTGTCACAAGTTCTATACAGCTCGTATTTATGAACTGATCTTCACAAAACTTCTTGAGTACTTTTGTTTTCACCTTGGGACAGGAACGAGTGTGTTTTGGGGTGCCTTTGTTATCACTGTGCTATGAGAACAAATATTTTGGGGTTCAGTCAGACCCACTCTGGGACTCAAAGATTTTTTTCTAGTTCAGCATCTGACTGTCACCCACCTTTACAATACTTTACCTATACATTTGTTACAGGCAACGGTCAGTATTCATGTACAGACCGTTACAATACTTTATATGTACCTTTGTTATCAGGTCATTACCTAGATGTTTGTCATTGCTGTGTCACATACTATACATGTACATGTCTTTGTCTTGACAAGTTGAGCTACAGTGTCATTGACACTTTCATTTCTTTTAAGCCTGAATTTCTTTTAATTTAAATTAATTTTCTCTTTCTTCTTTTTGGGCCTGTAATTCTTTTAATTTCATTTCATTTTCCTGCCATTTCATTTCTTGACTTGTTGCATTTCTAATCTCTTTAATTCCAATTCTAACTTTTTGAGTTCAAGAGCATCAGTAGGTTGTGGTTCAGAGACAGGTGCCCCATACTGAGGCAAAAGACCCTCCTCAGTATAATGATTAACAATGAGCTGTTTAAGTTTATGTCTGTTCAGACCAGGGGTGGCAGGTAATTTTAGATACTGAGCAAGTTGGAATAATTCCTCCTTCTTAAGAGATTCTAAAAGGGCCAAACTAGGAGAGCTGTTATAGCCCCCATATTATATTGAGATTGATATATCCTTAGTTGATAATTATATGGGATAGATATTTTTTATTTCTGCATTTTCTGACTGGTATGACTCATTTGCACTGAGTGACCTTTGTTTACATCTTTGTTACACTAATATATTGTACATATAGCTGTTGATTGTTTAAGTAGGTCATTG
Organism: Pictodentalium vernedei; assembly: GCA_031216915.1. Taxonomy (NCBI): domain Eukaryota; kingdom Metazoa; phylum Mollusca; class Scaphopoda; order Dentaliida; family Dentaliidae; genus Pictodentalium; species Pictodentalium vernedei. Next base: position 513,952,635 of record CM062296.1, on the reverse strand, counting down.
ACCTTGTTTACTTGAATTATGACAGAATCACCTAGAAACTGTTAGAACTTTGAAGAATTTTCATCTTCTGGAACATTCTATCTGGTTACTATATAAAGGTTTGTCAACAGAATTCAAAAACTCATTTTTAGAAAGCCATTTCAGAAAGACTCACTTCAGTTAAAACACAGCAGTTGTTTCCATTGGAGATTATTATTGTTCAAGGACAGTGCATTTATTATAGAAGCAGTGCTTCTTTGTGATTTTGGAAGATTGGTTCCAAAAGAGAATTTTGAAGAGAATTTATTCGTCTTGGAAAAGAGAATTTATACTTTCTGTGAAACAGAATATTATTTTTGTGAAAAGCCAGGATTCTACTGGATTATTTGGAAATTACCTGTGGCGCCAATACTTCTTGGATTTTTACACCATTTGAATTTTGTGGAGCATTTTGTTATATTTTATTGGAGACTGCTGAAATTTCTCAGTGAAAATTTTATTACAAATCTACGGGATACTGTTTCTGAAGACACATTCTTGGATTTAATACTACCAGCTGGTAACTCTTCACAAGATTCTTCACCACTGGATTACTGGATTCTGTCAAACTGTATTTTGGACTAATTCGATAATTGATAAGTACCACTGTTTTTATTTTCTGTAAACCAATTGATGTAAAAGATCTTTGTATCATTTTTAGCCCGACTGTTTACAGAGAGGGCTATAGTAATGACTTTTGTCTGTCCGTCCATCTGTCCGTCTGTCCATCCTTATAAGCGCAACTCCTCCTAAACCGTTTGAAGAATTTTCATGAAACTTTACACAATGGAAGAACTCCATATGAAGATGTGCATGAAGCTATATAATTCCGTTCTGACAGGTGCAGGTGGGTATCACTTCGTGAGCTTGCTCACAGTACCTCTAGTTTTTAATCTATATCTTATTTCTACTTATGCTGTACTACCCCACTTCTCCCAAGTTATTACGTAAGCCACCTCTCTTTGTAATATATCTACATGTATAGCATCCCAACACAAGTTCCAGGGTATCTTTTGTTTGTATTTATTTCTATCATTGCAAGTTACCGGTAATGAACAATGAACTCATTCTAATCCCAGATGTATTAATTTTTATGTTCTCTGTGTGGGGACATATTGGTAAAATAGCTGTCAAACACAAAGAGTGTATTTTCCAATTGTAAAATGCATTTTTAATTTTAATTTTATTTGATTTATTCATACTTCTATCAGAATATTAACAGCACACAAAGGTGTCAGCTGCTTGGTGCCAGCAGACATTTAGGGAATTGTCTATAGTGTAACCAGCTGTTGTTTGGAATAATGAGAAATCTATTTGAGAAAATTGGTTACAATCAAGAATCATTATGTAGCATGTGTGACATGACAGACTGACACACATGTGATAACTAGGAAGGAAAAGCTTTACACATTATTGGTTCAGGGTAAAATCAAAATTGAAAGAGAACTCGGCATGACTTTGTATGTACATTTATTGGTAGTTCGGAAAAACAGGCTTTGCATTTTCCATTGTGGCATGGGCTGATATGCCTCAAGATCAGCCCCCAAAATTGTGTTTTGCGGGGGCCTAGTGATAGTGGTAGCCACCCCAACCCCTCCCCCACCTCCCCCCCCCCCCAAAAAAAAATTTGTGCTGATCTCATCTCACTGAATTTAATGAAAATGCCCTCCAATAACGCAAAAGTAGGCCCCTGAAAGTCTATTCTAGGGGGTCCTAATGCTAGGCCCTGACAGTATTTCAAAATGCAGGGACTTATGAAATATTGTTTTTAACCCTTGAAGCCTGATATCCAACTGTGATGAACTTGATAACCACAAAAGTTCAAAACTGGTGGTCTTATGTTCAGTAGTGAGAATATCTTGTCAAATTCTCCTAGCAGTGTTGTCCTGTCAACTGTCTGGATGATTTGTACCTCTCCTAGGACAGTTCATCTCCCACTTGTAGAGAGCTTGTACCCAACCTGTGAGTAGCCGTCATCCTGCCACTGGAAAACATGCACCCTGCTTCTGGAAACTCAAACCCTGGCTCTGGACAACTTGTATTCTGGATGATTCAAATCTTGGAATGATTCATACCCCACCCCAGGACAACTCTTAAGACGATTCATTCCCAAAAACTGCAATAGTCATATAGAAAATAAGAAAGAATATTCCAGAAATGCACACATCGCATTTTTATTCAGGAAATACAGTACTTAATATTAATAACAAAAAAACACCAAGATATTATGAATAAATTTTCTTAAATTTGGCAGGTTGATAATCAATAATAAAAAATATGATGTTCACATCAACTCATCATTCATGTACTAAATCAACGGGCCCCATGAGTTGATGTGAACATCATATTTTGGTAATGGTTGGCTGTCCATGATGGCCACCCTGCACAAGAGTCTTCTTGGATTTCTTCACAACACCCTGCAGTCGCATTTGTGTATCAATTTTCATGAAACTGAGCCAGCTTCCTTAGTATGAGGAGTAGTTGAGAATGTGGCCACGTCTGTCTGCATGCAATATTTAGCTGTCATGACATCCATCATGCATTTCTTCAGAACATCAGTTGGCAGGAAAACACCCTTATACATGTAAGTCAATGAGAATGATGTATTTCCATCATGGTTGGTTGCCAAGAATGAGTACCATAGCTATTTTTTTTTTTCACTTAACGTTTTCTTTCGGATAAATAAAAAAAAAATCAATAATATGACACAATTTAGTATTTTTCATAAATAAAACATTAGCAAGATAATTATGACATTCATCGGGAGCATGGTGACTCAGTGGTTACGGCATTGTACTTCAGCCGACAAGGTCCATGTCAAACTGGCAGATACGGGTCGTGAGCCCTCTCCTTGCTGTGCAGGTTCTTTCCAAGAGCCTTCCTGTTAGGACTGCAACGATTCATCACGATTTCAATGCATTGCGATACATTTGTACACTATACGCATATCGTATCGTTTCATGTGTATCACGATACAAACGATACACTTCCAGAAGGTTGCTTTGGTTGGCATGATGTTGTCAGAAGTTGCATTTTCAGGCCCAACAAGTCTATTTTGTGCTTTTCCAACTTATAATTCCACCACAGGAGTCTGAAATTTTATCAGTATAGCTATAATTCCCTTTCAACGTGATATTTACGTTCCCAATGTTGGGAACGTAAATATCACGTTGAAAGTGAATTATAGCTATACTGATAGAATTTCAGACTCCTGTGATTCCACTTGTTCATTTGTATTTCAGTAAAATATCAACTCCGTCTAAATTATAAGCATAGTTTGAGGCAACAGACCTCTCACCTCTGAGTTGAACCCAGACTCCCAGAGGTCCATTTACTAAAACTTGATTGTCTTTCTCAAGCACTAAAAAGGAAATTGGATGTTACTGGTCAAATGAAAGTTGGAGTACTCTGTGCAGTTTGGGGGGCCTTTTATTACTGATAATTCACTCTCAATGTACTGCATGTAATGTATCGTGAAAAAATCGTATCGTGAAAAAAAATCGCGATACATATTGTATCATGAGTGAGACGTATCGTTGCAGCCCTACTTCCTGTTGCCTCCAGCGAGGCTTCTAGTATCTTACAGGCATCCTCCATGGCTCGGCCTCCCGGGATTGGAAGCAGGCCGCTTTCTGACCCTCCTGGTGTTCCTACACCATGGGAGGCATCGGCTGGTATGCCCGACATGGGCTGTGTCTTCCGACTCAGGCGATGGATCAGGCACCTGGCATTGAGATCCATCAGTCTTCTGACTTGGGAGCAGCTCTTGACTTAGTGTTTGAGTTCCTTCAGGAATCACGATCATTGGTCGCGCGCCTACAGCCTGTGGAGCAACCTGCTTCTGGATGCCTTCGACCGTACCAGCCGGTACAAGTGGTCGAAGCTTTTGTAGCATTGGACTCAAAAGCTGAGTTCCAAGGCTATGAAGACTTTGTTCTTCACTAGGCTGATGCCTTTTTGCCCCCTATGCATTATCGTTTCTACGATTCCGCCAATCCGTCGGTCTGCCAGAGTTTGACAGCCCTGGATCACTACTCCTCCCTCGGGCTTTCCAAGCCCAAGTCTGCCGTCATTCCAATGACGACTCTGGAGTCCATGTTGGGCTTATCCAGAGAGATGCTGGCATGCTTTCTCTCTCAGATCACGCCGTCTCTGCCTTGGCTGCTTATCTGCCTCCAGATAAGTTTGACGACATACAGGCACTCATGCATCTTACACGCATGCCTGGAACATGGCTAATTTGTAATAAGTTCGCCGGGACGCTGTGTTGGACACAAATGGTTGATCTGCTTCTTTGGTGGGTCCGCAACTATTCCATGATTCCATGGCGATGGTCCAGGATGATGTCCTGCATCATTCCAAAGATCATCTGCTACGTTGCCAGCTTGATCCTCCTTCTGTTGGAGGGCGGGCCATTTCGAGCCTAACAAACGCCCTCCTGCTTCCTTTGTGAAGCCAAGGGCTGATCCTCCTGCTTTCACTCTTTCCTCTTACTCTCGTAGTTTCTCCTCTCACGGGACTCACCGAGGCTCGAAATGAAGGTCCTCACCTCGATTCGCCCCAGGTTGGAGGAAGCATGTCGGACTTTGCAGACCGTTGGGCCATGATCACATCCGATCCTTGGGTGTTAGATGCAGGGGTCAGCCGAGTGGGCGAAGAAGTCGCTTTGTCATTCCTCAAGTTGCCTTGGCTTACATTGGGGGCGAAATTCAAGTCGCCCTGCAAAACTTCCTTGGGAGACATGGCAGTTTACTGTATTTTCTTATATTTTATTTCCAAAAAAAACAACGCTTCCGCATTCACAAAAATGTAAACACGACTGCTGTTAAAATCCGTCATACAGCTCTGAAAATAGCCTAAACTAGCCCAATTTTATATTTCTGAAAAGAGTTGTAATGTCGTAGTTGTTCGAACAATACGCCCCAACTGATAGCAACCAACACAAAAGGCTATTTAAAAACAAAAGTGTTAGCAAAAACCACGAATCACACAAGACACGCATCGAGTTAATTAGAATTTATTAAAGTTAACCACTGCTTCAAAACCAAAAAAAATGTGCAGGGGACAGTTCATCCATAAAAACGTCGAAATTGCTTACGGTTACGCCCTGTTCCACTGAAAAATTGGTTGCATTGAAATTCGCCCCGCAATTTGCAAATTGCATTGAAAGTTTTTCTTTCAAAACTCGTGATGGAAGGGGGTTAAATGTAATAAGGCTACGATAGAAATCACACATATTAGGATGGATAAGAATGGCAGGCCTTATAGCACCAGTCGCACATGTCAATGTAAGATGGTTGGCAGAAATGGTCATTTTTCTGAACAGAGTATTATCACCCAGCGCAGCAGGTAAGGGAGACAACTGAAATATTTTGTCATTTACCTTAGAAATAAATTAACTCAAATTGTTAATGACGCTTAATTTACGAAGGATGTCGAAAACTTTTTTAACTACGCTTTTCAATTCAATTAGGACATTCAGAAACCATGAATGACCCAGCTTCTTATGTGAACTTTAAATTTATTTTAAATACTTTAAATATTTTTTTAAAAATAATATACCCTCTATTACAGAGAAGAACATTCTCACCATGGGTAATGCTAAATTTCAAATCCACTGCATTGAGGCAAATACAAAATCAACTGCATGGTCACCCCAGGCCAAGTAATCACTGTTAGGGAAAGAGTTAGGGTATTCAGAAACCATGGACGACACAGTTTTTTGTAGGGGAGGGGGAGGATTTTTAACCTACATGATATAGTTTTGTGTGTGTATGTATGTTTGTATAACTTTTATTTATTTTTTTCTCCACATTTGTGTCCTCTATGTACATTTATTTTGTCACGATGTCATTTACGTTTTGTTTTTTTCTGACTTCTCCCTCATGTCCACTAACTTCTCCCTCCTGGCCCCTGACTTCTCCCTAAAGTGTCTGGAGGGAGAAGTCACTTCTCCCTGAAATCAGCTGCCAGGCTAACCCCTGATTAGATGTTGTTCGGTCCAGTCTGCAGTTATCCTTTCGGATGCTCCCCACTCTGCCGAGAGTGGAATTAGTTCGCTGGGATGCTGTGTTGGACACAAACGGTTGATTTGCTTCTTTGGTGGGTCTGCGACTATTCTATGATTCCGTGGTGACGCTCCAGGATGACGTCCTGCGTCATTCCAAAGATCAGCTGCTACGTTGCCAGCTTGATCCACCTTCTGTTGGAGGCTGGGGCCAGGGCTGTTCCACGACTAAGAAATGCCCTTGTGCTTCCTCTGTGAAGCCAAGGGCTGATCCTCCTGCTTCCGCTCTTTCCTCTTACTCTTGTGGTTTCTCCTCTCACGGGCCTCGCCAAGGCTCAGAATGAAGGTCCTCACCTCAGTTCGTCCCAGGTTGAAGGAAGGATATTTGAGTTTGCAGACTGTTGGGCCACGATCACATCTGATCCTTGGGTGTTAGATGTTGTTCGGTCCAGTCTGCGGTTATCCTTTCGGATGCTCCCCACTCTGTAGAGAGTGCCTCTTCCAACCCAAGTTCCTTCAGACATTTCATGTCGGGAACTTTTGAACACAGAGATAGACAATCTCCTGTCAAAGGGGGCGATCAAGGTCGTCAAGAACATTCATTCAGTGGGATTTTATTCCCGTCTGTTCTTGCAGCATCGATCTGCAAGACGCTCACTTTTGGATTCGATTCATCGGACATTGCAAAAGTATCTCAGGTTCGCTTTTCTGGGGCGAATTTTACCAGTTCAAGGCCATGCCTTTTGGCCTCAACCTGGCTCCTTGAGCCTTCACCCGACTGATGTCACATGTGATAGTCTTCCATTGCACTCCTCCAGAGGCACTCCAATGCTGCTCTTCTGGAGTCAGATGTCGACACACTGTTGAGCCTGCTCAAGTCGTTAAGGTTCAGAGTCAACGAGGCTTTCACCCTGACTTTGACCCAGTCCACGTGACAGCTTGGAGTATTCTCCGGCTGCTTGGTCTCTGCGGTTCAGTGACGGATCTCATTCCTCAAAGTCGGCTGCATGTCAGACTCCTCCAACACTTTCTGTGCAGTCATTGGAGGCTGAATGTCGATCCTCTGGATCTGGTGCTTCATGTTGCAGGGTGGCATTCCAGCCAATATAGCGAACATTCCACCAGAAAGTTTAACCTGACTTCTAGTGTTGAATCACAGATATTAAATTAACTTGCACTCTGTGGGGGATAAATGTTTTTGCTGGTATCAGAATGATATATTTGGCGGGAAGCATATGCTGGACTTGGGTTAAAAAAACCCCAGAGATATGTAAAAAAGCAGTGTAATGTATGTTGTGAATGAGGAAGGTTTAATAAAACAGTAGTCTGTAGTTAAGTACAGAGTTGTTCTGGGTGAACTGTGAGGCCTGAATGAGATGTGTGTACTCGGCCGGTGACACTTCAGTTACCAGCATCTCTTCTTCGTCACCTTCTTCCCTGGACGGATGTTCAGTGGATTATGCAGGGAGTTCCGTTGGACTTGCCCATGTCCGATCATTTTCTGACGGCAGATGCCAGCGATATCTTATGGTGCACGAGAAGGTCTTTCCCTTCACGGTGTATGAGGCCAGGATCAAGCAGCTCTTCACATCAACCAGAAGGAGCCTCTTGCTCTTATTGTGAGACTGTGAGTTTCTGGTAGTGTTGGGGGGGGGGGGGGGGGGGAGGGGGGGTAACCGAAATTACAACTCTGTGTCGGTTATTTAAAAACACCGACTGACCTGAACGTGAGATAGCCGTCAGACAGTACACACACAGCCATTTAACTGCACAATCTTGAATCCTGTCACTTCGTGTAATGTGTTAAATAAAAAGGGGGGAAATCACAGAAAAAAAATCAGAGCCAGGTATTTCTAATAAATAACTTTTTTGATCCCCTAATATAATCGTATTTACATATTAAATAAACTTTCTTTCGAATGACAAATGAATGAAATGAAAAAAATCCCCCCATTCAGTGTGAGATTGAAAGCTCCAGCTGGTTTTGGACAAAAATCAAACAAACATCGAATTACCAAACTGATCACACACATCACTTGAATGCAATATCCATGCACCTGCTGGCCACTTGTCAGTAATTTCTATGTATCTGAATGGAATTTAAAAAAGACAGTTGAACACTTTTCTTGCTCCAATAACATTTTCAAGACTGCATGCCAGGATTGGGGGCTTTCAGTATCAACACACGAAACTCAACACATATACATTAATTTTCATGACCTTCAACAACAACGGTAAAACACTGTATCTGTAAAATTATCACTTTATCAAATGTGGTTTCCTTTGCTGAACTGAAACTTACCACTTGCTTCGAATCTATACTGTCTGATATATTTATTTTTACATGAATTTTTTGAAAGTTTGAAACTGAAAATAGGTTTCAAATTCACAGTTGAAGTCTGATAAAAATTAGGCTTGACCTAAATGAGTGACTTTTACTTGTAAAAATTTTTATGGTCAGTATAATTGTTTAGGGTCGGTCTGCTATTCCTAAACCTAAATGAGTGACTTTTACTTGTAAAAATTTTTATGGTCAGTATAATTGTTTAGGGTCGGTCTGCTATTCCTAAACAAAGGTTTTTTTTTCTTTGGCCTGACACCTTCAGCATTTTTTTTACCCAAGTTGAGCATTGCTACCACAACATTTTCCTCTTGTCTTGTGTGTGGTGGGGGGCTTCCCAGTGCTATTCAACTGTATATCTGTGAACAATCCTCATTGTCCTCAGGATTAATGCGCTATATATAATCTCATAATTTAGAGAGAGGAGAAGGTACAGTTGCACTTTGAACTTTTATTAAACCTAATATTTGGGAACAACCCAAGTGTTTAGTGTTTAATATTTGAATATTTTTCTCTAAAAAAAAACTGAAACCGAAACTGGAGTAAACTCTTTTTTTAAAAAAAGCGAGTAGAAACCGAAACCGTGGAAAAATTCCATAACCTCCCGGCAGTTGATCCCCCACCTTTTGAATCGCCAGGTCGTTCTGTTGTCCGACAATTCGACAGTGGTCACTTACATTCGGAAACCAGGACGGCATACACTCGTTTCCCATGTACTAATTGGTGGGGGATCTTCTACTGCTCTCTCAAGATGTCAATGCCGGTGTGGTGGTTAGTCACATTCCCTGTCGACTGAACGTCCTAGCTGACTCCCTGTCTCGACGGGGCAGGGTCATTTTCACCAAGTGGATGCTTCACAGGGTAGTGTTCGAGTTGCTTTGCGATCTCTGGGGTCGTCCCCACATCGATATTTTTGCATCCAATTGGAACCCACAGGTGGACACTTTCGTGTCCCCGTGTATAGATCCCCAGGCTTTTGCCATGAATGCTCTGTCACTCGATTGGAAAGTTCTAGTCGGATACGCCTTCCAGCCGGTTCCTTTTCTGCCTCGGGTTCTAGCCAAGATCCGAACCTGCAGTTGTCGAATCATTCTGATCGCTCCCCTTTTCGCCTCAGCGGGTGTGATCAATCAGCTCCACTCTCTGTTTGCGGGGGTTCTGGCACGTCTCCCTCTACGTCGTGACAGAGGAGGTGTCACGTCGACCTGACTTCATTGTGCCTTCACGCATATCTTTTGTCAGGTCCAGTCTCCCCCGTAGAGGTTTTTCGAGGTGATCAGTGGAGTGCATTTCTACTTCAAGGCGGCACTCCACTGGTTTAGCCTATGTGGCTAAGTGGAAGGTTTTCTGTTGATGGTGTGCTGATCACTCTGTTGATTATGCCGATCCTTCGATAGCACAAATTGCGGAGTTTCTGGTATATCTGTTTGATTCTGAGGGTCTCCAACCTGTTACCATCAAAGGGTACAAGTCCATGCTTTTGGAGACCTTTTCGTATGTGGGGAAGCATCGTATCAACACTAATCCGTACCGCTCCAAGTTTATTCGGCACTTTTCTTTGAAAAGGCCTAGAATTTTGCAGCTTATCCAAAGATGGTGTCTTTCTTCGGTGCTGCTTTGTTTGAGGGGGGGGGGGGGGGGGGGCATTGGAACATTTATCCCAGGTGTATATGCATTTTCTCACATACAAGACGGCCTTTCTGATGGCTTTTGCCTCAGAAGGGTTAGTGAGCTTCATGCCCTCTCGGTTGATCCAGCCTTTTTCAGGAGCTCCGCCAATAGTGTTACTTTACCATTGTTTGCTCCTTTCTGGCCAAGAATCAGATTCCAGAAAGAACTCCACATTCTATCTGTATCAGGGCTCTTCCTTCTGCTGAGAGTAATCGCTCTTTGCTCTGTCCGGTTCGTGCAATTCACATTTTCCTCAACCAGATGCAGTTCATTAGGAAAGGTAGGAAAAGATTATTTCTATCTCTTATCCCTGGTCGAAAGAATTTTCTCGATGGATTTGTCTTTCTATTCGTGTGTCAATCAGTGTCATAGCGACTGGCGATTGTATTACCAATCGCTTTTCTGCCCACGATGTGCATGCATTGTCTACCTCCTGGTCTTATGCTAACTCCGTCAAATTGTCAGATGTTATGCAGGCAGCCTACTTGAGAAATGCTTCTACTTTCTCCATCTATCTGCGTCAGTTGCAGGAGCAGTCTGAGGACCTTTTTTTCATTAGGCCCTCTTTCTTCTGATTAGAGTTCTTGTAAGGTCAGTTCCAGCCCTGTTCTTGGTACTGTCCTTCTGTCTGTTTGTCACACAGGCCATATGCCTCATCTCGCATTGTCGTTTACTAATGGTTGTGATGCTATGGTTTTATAGGCCTTGGGAACTCTTCTGTCCACGGTTCCATTGCAGTCGGGTTATGTGGGGGTTGGTTATGTGATTCTCTCCTCCTCTTGTCTATTCAGCCTGTTGTAAACAATTGTAAGGTAGGTTGATAAGAAATTTAAATTTTATAGTAAATTTCCTTTCTTATTATACCTACCGCAATTGTTTACATGGAGGCTCTCCCCATGAATCCTTCCTCCCCGCTGATCACATAACTCCTCCAATGTTGGCGGATTCAAATAGAATGACACATTGGTTATATGTCTGCACACTGGTTCCGGAAGCCATGGATTTGTTCAAGGAGAACAGTGTCCCCTACTGGGTGTGCCCCAGTTGCACTCGACTCAGTTTTGGCTTATTTTTTCTTGGTGCTTTTGCACCACTTTTCTTTCCCAAATTGCTTGGGAAAGAAGAAAATAGAGAGTATTTTTCCGAGTTAGGGACTTCCACTGTAATGCAAGCCTGTTGTAAACAATTGCAGTAGTTATAATAAGAAAGGAAATTTACAATAAAATTTAAATTTTCATGAGATGGGTAAATCGCTCTTTACTTTTATTCCAACTGTTTGTTAGAATAAATGATGTGATGTGCATGTAATTGCTATTGATTTTTGATACAAAATTTATGTTTGTCATCCAAGTGCAGTCTGAAAACAGTTTAAAAATCACAACAGCCATGAATTATTTATTGCATAATGCCTGCATTTAGATTTCATCTGTGTGTGCAAGGGACATGCACTTGTCATACTGTTGATTTATCAGTGACATTGGGTATTTGTAGTGCTTAAAGCTAGATAAAAAAAATAGTAGAATGTTTTTTCCATTTTGATCTTTTTTGGAAACAAAATGTTTCTACAGTACTAGTGGAAACAAGTCAGAGTTATCACCAAATATTTTCTCTCACATTTCTCTATAACTGGTGTTAACTCTTATTACCCGCAGACAATTTTTCAAATCTTTTAAATCAAATCTAGTCACAGCTGCTATTGAACAGCCCTGATGAGATTTGATGAAAAATTCATGGACAGTTGACTCAAGACATCACTGGTCAAAAAGTTAATACAGTTTACAGGAGAAAATTGGGTTAAATGTGCTCAGATTTTACTTATTTTAGTGACAAGAGATTTCCAGTCCTGGGCAGGAATATCCGTCAGCAGCATGCTAGGAGTTAACACAGCCACTGACTATGTATGTGGAAAGTTCAGTAAATACAAGATAGGGACAGGGTTTCCATGCAGAAAAAAAAATGTTGTGGCTGGTCTTTGGGGGTAGGGGATGGTGGTGAGGTGTTACCAGGAATTACATGTAGTATAATACCAGTAAAGAGAAATAAAAAGAAAATATGAGATATTTTGTTTCATCAGGCTGAAACACCCAGTCAGACCCCTTCTGAGACAATGGAATCACATTTTTTTGATTGTTGATTCCTGACAAGTGTAGACATACGTTCATGTACGATGCCAACAAGTTGCCTGACTTTAACTAATGCAATCACACAAAATACACTTTACACTGGTAGGCATGCGATAATTATGTTATTTTACTCATATATGTGTATTACAATGTCTCAACTCATGTTGACAGCTCACTTGACTCAAAGTCAGGGTGAGCTATAGTGATAACTTTTTGTCTGTTGTCTGTCCATCCATCATCTGTCCATGAACATGGCATTCACAACTTCTCCAGACCCTCGGATTTCTGTGAATATTGAGGAAATTGTTATTATGAACTACTAATTTTGTTCATATCTATGTATTTATTGTGGTTTAATAACATGTCATGTTGGACAGTTTTACGGGTGGAGAAAGCCGGAGTACTCTGAGTGATCCCTGAGCAATGGAGAGCATCTATCAGAAACCCTAATGTACTTAGTCTGCACAAGCAGGGTTAGCATTGGTTGAAGGATGCAAGGGCGGATCCAGAGGGGGGACTAGGGGGACTAGTCCCCCCTCCCCGAGCCCACTAAAAAAGTCATGCTCTTATTCCACACAATCTTGTCCTATAACGCCCCTCCTTAACCCTTAACCCAACGAATCGCCCGCATCCGCCCGCGTAATATGCAATTTCAGCAGATGAAAAAATATTATTTTTCGAACAATTTCAACAAAACCATATCATGTGACCCCTCTTTGGAACGAGCTCAACGAGCTCGTTCCAAAGAGGGGTCACATTGTATGGTTTTGTTGAAATTTTTCGAAAAAAATTAACAAATGATATTTAAAATAATAAATTTTGATATCGTCTGCATTGGGTAAAGGATTAACCAGTGACATCACGTTGCCAAATAAGGGAATGATCCTCTTTTAGAATTCGCAGAATATCGCTCATTTATAGAACTGACGACAGTCACGTCTGCAAGAATCCACTGTCTGCAAAATCGATAGTCGAAAGCGGGACGCAATGAATGCGAAGTATAAAAGAATATTTTGTCGCCACAAGGCCGAAGAAATGGTGTGTTCCTGGTATAATTCTATTTACATTGCATACCCCAAACTTGAAGTTAATGTTAATGGGGAGCCAATATTTCCAGTCGCGTATGTTTCCCAGTTCTAATTTTATTGAGGGCTTCTGGAATTCGCCGGGTCAACTCAACTGGCCATTTGCCCGAATCTGCGAATGGCCAGTTGAGTTGACCGGTCGAGTTCTCATTGTGGCACACCGGAGTGCCTACAACAATCTTAAAACTTATTATACCCCCACTTTGTGAAAAATTGGGGTATACTGGATTGCATCTGTCCGTCGATGGGTCAGTCGTTCAGTGGGTCGGTGCGTCGGTCAGATGTCCTTTGTGATCCGGGCCATAACTCCTATAATAGCAGAGGCAAATTGATGAAATTTTGTATATGTGTGTGGTGTGAAATGGCCTTTCTAACAAATATTGAGATGCGTTCGCCGTCCTTCCTACCCAAGAGTTTTGGCCCTTGATCTTCGTCGAAATAGATAGTTTTTGTATGTCCGGTCTATAACTCGGCCTGCCAATATTCATGCGATGTCCATGAAATTTTATATTTATGTAAATGATATTACCGTTAATATTCATATAAAGTTGCGCTGCATGCCCATTCCATCCCTGAGTTAATTTCCCTTAAGTTTTCCATTTTTAAAAAAAAAAAAAAATTTTTGTCTCTTGACTCGGCCTCATCCTTGGATTTGGCCACCGTGGGGGTATGCCAGCTGAGCAACCTCTGGTACAGCCTCTTGTATTTATATTGTATAATTGATGCAGTTAAAATATTGCATTGTTTTAAATTAAGGTAAAATGGTCATGGTGCAAGATGTCAACCGCCCTATTCCCGCTGCATGTCCACAGTTACTACTTTCTTCTTTAAAACCAATGCACCTTGTAATTTGTTTTACGTTCCATCGTTATCTGACCCACCTATAAAATAATTTAGCTTTATAAACATCTCTCTCTCTCTCTTTCTCCCCCCTCTTTCTCTTTTTCTCTCAGATGCACACACATGTACTTGAAGTATACCAAAAATCCAATATAAATTATTATCCCTTGGGTTCCTTTTCAAATTATCTCATGGCTGCTTCTCAGCAGTCGTGACATAATTTGTCAAAGAATTTAAAATGATTTAACCGATCTGAAAATCAGCACCAAAAGAGTCAGTGGCAATATTGGCCCAATAGACCAAGAATGCCAACAGTTTCCCAAATTTGTTACCACTATACAGCCAGAAAATGTAAGGTAAAAGAGGTTTCTTGTTTCTGCGTTTCCGACGATTGACGTTCCCAGGTGTTTAATCAAAGATCACTAATCTGTGGTGGACAAAATATGACAGTCACCTATTCGCGAAAGTCACTTTCGCAAATAGGTGACTGTCATATTTTGTCCACCACAGACTAGCTCTATGACCAGAAGCAGTATGTGACAGTGTATGTGATGTATGGTTTGATAATTTTAACTTTTACAATGAAAAATGTGTGTTTTTCTTGATATTCAGTTGGAGGCCAGGATGCATTTAGAAGCCACCTCAGACCACCTGAAAATCAAGACCCCCTCCCCCCCCCCCCCCCACACACACAAACGCACATCCCTTCGCCACATGTGGCAGTCGCCTTCGGCGACTGATGCTAGGGCTCTGTCGTATCACATCAGTCCCCCCCCCCCCCCCCCCCCCCCCCCACCCACCCCCTATTTTAATTCCACGATCCGCCCATAGGATGGTACACCATTGATGTGCAGTATGCCTCAATACACAGCACCATTCACTGTTCGCGCTCACATGTCAACCGTGATGGCTTCCTGGGCCCAAAACCCGAAAACCTTTAGCACAGTACACATGTATTTATGAAAGGATTTCATTGTAACTTGGTAGGATGACCCTGTACAATGTCTAGATGAGAATGTCCCCTTTTGGTCATGATCTGTCAACCGTGATGGCTGCCCAAGCCTGAAACCCAAAAATGTTTAGCACAGTCTACAGGTCGTATTTAATATGGAGGGATTTCATTGTTATTTGGTAGGATGACTCTGTATGGTGTCTAAATGAGAACTTCCCCATTTGGTCACGATCTGTCGACCATGATGGCTGACCGAGCCTAAAACCCAAAACCTTTAGCACAGTCTACAGGTCGAATTTATTGAGGGGTTTCGGGGGCGCGGTGGCTCAGTTGGTAGAGGTGCAGGCTGCAAGCCGAGAGGTCCTTGGTTCGAATCCCACCTGCAGCAACCGTGTTGTGTCCTTGGGCAAGACACTTCACCCCCATTGCCCACGTGGGGGCATGGTGGCGTTGTGCACTAAGGCATACTGCACGTCGATGGTGCACCTGTCTTCAACCAATGCTAACCCTGCTTGTGTGGAGTTGGTATGTTGGGGAGCTGACAGTTGCTTGCCGTTGCTCGGTGGTTCTCTCCGGGTACTCCGGCTTCCTCCACCCATAAAACTGTCACAGTCACGGTTAGCCATTGTGCAGAAATATGTGACCTTAAACACCAATAAATAAATAAATAATATTGAGGGGTTTCATTGTACCTTACTAGGATGACTCCATATAATATCTAGATGAGAACATCCCCCTTTGGTCGCGATTGGTCAACTGTGACGGCTTCAGGGGCCCGAAATCAAAAAACCTTTAACACAGTCTACAGATTGTATTTGTGAAGGGATTTCATTGTAACTTGGTAGGATGACTCCAGAGAATGTCCAGATGAGAACGTCCCCTTTTGGTCGCTATCGTTCAGCTGTGATGGCTGCCCGAGCCCCTAACCGGAAAACCTTTAGCACAGACTACAGATCGTATTTATGAAGGGATTTCATTGTAACTTTGTAGGATGACTCATTTTTATATCTGAATGAGGATGTCCCCTTTTGATGCGATGGGTCAGCCGTGACGGTTACACAGGCCTGAAGCCTGAAAACCTTTAGCACAGTCAAAAGGCCATATTTATGAAGGGATTTCATTGCAACTTGATAGGATAACTCGTTTTGGAATAATTTCACTGTAACTTGGTAACTTTGGTCGACTTACATTAACTGTGAGGGCCACATTAGCTCACTCCTCAATTCTATACAGAGTTCGTATGGGTCTTTGAAAGTGTTTGAATTAAGAAATCGAAATTCCAGGGTCTGGAAAGTGCTTGAAAATTGAATCTCCAGTAGTGAAGTCCTGGAAAGTGCTTGAAAAATATGTAGTGTCAATATCTGGCGTGTTTATGAAAAAAAATTGCTGTAATAACTTACGTAATTACATGTATGTAAATTGACAGTGCATAAAGTCAGCGTTTTTACATAAAAAAACCCAGACCGTGCTTCCTTAAACGAGAGTTGGGTATTCCTGGTATTCGGCCTGTTATGTGACTGCTTGCACAATATAAATAACTTTTCCCACATAACACAAATACTATTCATACAGAGCTCTCATGCAAGAAGGTCCTGGAAGATGCTTGGAAAAAGTCCTTGAAAGTTCTGGAATGTTTTTTCTCAAAGGTGTATGAACCTTGTCTATAGTACAGTCTACACCTCGAATTATATTTATTGAAAACATAGCATACAGGGAACTGAAATTAACATTTTCACAATTATCACAATTCTGTCGTATTTCATAAACCTTGAACATTATCCTTTTTATCAGGCACAACACAAAGTCATGTTAAGCTACAGTGTCATTGACACTTTCGTTTAAAAATCTGGCACATAAATATGAGCGTTTGGCACATAAATTCAAAATCAGAAGTCTGGTATAGGCTTGATTTTCAAAAATCAGGTATATAATATTACATTTTCTCCTAGTAAAGCGAACAAATGATAAGTTAAATATATCAGTAAGAATGCCTACATCATTAATTACAAAAAAGTAATCTCGTATACAATGACCAGTCACTCTCTCGAGTTGTCCTCACCAGTGACCTTGGATTAAGAAGTTGTGTATTGTATAAACAGCGAACATGCCGAACAATAGATAAGATTATCAGTTATCTTTAATTGTTGGTGGTACTTTCCCCATTGATCCAAATCAAAGATTAACACCGTAATAAAATGACAAAGGGTTTGAACAATCCCTGTGGTATACATGCTTAACTGTCTCCTTTTGATATTTATGTATATTGTGTATTGTTTGTATACTGCTAAATAAAGATTCATTCATTCATTCATTTCCACATGTCAATCAGTTACTGTATAGATTGCCATGGTGCAAATTTCTATACAAAAATGCACA
Organism: Pictodentalium vernedei; assembly: GCA_031216915.1. Taxonomy (NCBI): domain Eukaryota; kingdom Metazoa; phylum Mollusca; class Scaphopoda; order Dentaliida; family Dentaliidae; genus Pictodentalium; species Pictodentalium vernedei. The sequence continues at coordinate 513,935,222 of CM062296.1, read as the reverse complement.
ACTGAAACAATTATGTTCCGTTTTATGTTTTATTTGATTTTATGCTTTTGATCTTTCTTGAATAAAATATAACAAAAAAGTTTTTGATAGTTCTCCCACATAAAATACCCATGGCACAAAAAAATCTCATTTGGCACAAAAAATTCTCATTTGGCACAAAAAATATTCAGCTTTGGCACATTAAAATATTGAGCCAGCATGACTGGCACCACTGTTCCTTCCAGTTATGGAGGCAGGCTCACCGTTTTCGGATAAACATTGTGTAGGAATCCTGTGTGCTCTTGGTGAGTCACAATATAACCCGCTTATTGGAAATTACACAATAGGACTTGGGAACCCAAATGTTGATGGAGGTACAAGCTGAAAACTGGCTGAGTTTGAGCCTTTGAGGTTAGTGATCGACCGAACTTTGGCATTCACATTCAGTATCGGCCAATAATGACCCATTGGGGATCCACTTTCAGCATTGGTAGTCGTCAATGTTATCAGATGTAGAAATAAATGTTGGGCTGTTGCTTGAAGATCTACTTGATGTGTGCATCGTATTAAATTTGCATGGAATAGAGCAAATTTAACCATTTAGAATACACTGCATTTGTTACAAGAACTCATGGTGAACAGAGGAAAGCTGAATGTGTTTCACCTGGTAAAAATTTCCTTGATAAATTACATACACATGTACATTATTCCAACTATAGTGTTGTGATTGCTGCAGTATTGGAGTTTGACAAATCAATGTGTACATTGCAGTCACATGTCAAATATAATGTGACCCACAGTTCCCTATACTGTATTAGGGCTTCCCGATTGGACATTGACATGATGTTTTGGTCACCAAAACTGAATATAATTTGTGTACATTAAGCCCAGCAAAAATGTAAATAAGTGATACATTGACTTTTAAGATATTGCAAATTGCCATTGGAATTTGCCCAAGTGAAAACGGATTTTCAATTTTACTATTCAAAAAAAGTAGGGGATATTTGAAAAAAGTGAGATATATGAAGAATTATATTTATATTTTCACTGTGACATCTGGTGAATGATTTCAGCGACAGTTGGCTGTCTGACAAGCACACATTCCATGCACTGAGCTGTAGAAGACATGGACGGTCAGTCAGAGAATTTACCACATTCAGTCCAAGACCTCAATACCTTGTAAATCCTCCGTGGTTCGTGAGACAAGCGCAGATCCGACATGGCATACTCCTCACCAAACGGGACAAAAGTCCAATATCAGCTTGACTGATGTTATTCCATTCTTCCTGCAGTGCAGCGGTGAGTTCCTGGACATTGGTAGGGGGCTGTTGGCATTGTCGTACATGTAGGTGCCTGCCAAGCATATCCCGGACGTACTCGATTGGTGAAAGGTCTGGACTTTGTGCTGGCCAAAGCAGTGTAGTGATGTTCTGCTCCTGGAGGAACCCGGTAGCGACACAGGCCCTGTGTGCTCTTTCACTGTCATCTTGGAAAATGAATCGATGGCCATGACGTCGTGCAAATGGCACCACATGTCACGCTAGTACTGCCCTGTGACATGCCCTTGCAAGTTGGATGACATGTAATGCTGTTCTGCTTGTCATGGTTAAGCCTCCCCACACCATAACTGATCCACCACCAAAACGATCGTACTGCCTAACGGTTACATCATGGTATCATTCGTTCCGCCACCACCACACTGTTTCACCTGTCGTGGAAGTTTAGAGTGAACCTCGATTCATCGGAAAACATAACGTTGCTCCACTGACGATTGTAACAGCACTGTCCAGGGCTTGCCTTGAGTCGGGGCTGATCAGCCCAGGCCCCGAGATCAGCCCCGAGGAGCACTTGCTGGGGGCTTTTTTTCAAGCCCCGACATTTTCCACAAAAAAGCACTAACAATAATGGACAAAATGGAAAATCAGACCCGAAAAGGCCCCGACCTCAATTTGTGGGGAACTTTTTTTAGGCCCCGACCATTTTACTCAAGGCGAGCCCTGACTGTCGTGCTCCACACTAAATGTGCCTGCTGAACGATCACGACCAAAATGTGACGTTCAGTCAAACGTGGAATTATTGGATGACCTGACCGATGTCTGCCATCAACATTGCCTTCTGACGTTAGCGTGACAACCTGCTAATCACCGTTTGAGTAACATTGAGAATTTGAGCAACTGCAGTCTGTCTGTTGCCAGCTTCCAATATGCCAACGGCACGTAAACGTTCGCCACATGTCCGTTTCGCATACCTCAAAAGTTACTTTTCGACCAGAAACTATCGATGAACGAGTTTATACCAAGAAAAGAACGATGGGACCTCCAAAAAAGCCTGTCCAGTACAAATGAAAATTTCAAAACGTACCCCACAGATATTAACCTGGCGCTCGTGTGAAAAACCTGCAGACATTTTTTGTGGACCAGTGACATTCATGATCCACACTAAACTTGGTAACATATTGATGTGTCCAATCAAACATATCCAATACCATTTTCCGAAAAATTTCACCATCAATTTGGATATATCCCCTACTTTTTTGGAATAGTATATGTACCAACAATCAGTAAGTTGATCCAATATGAGTTTGAGGTATGACAATGTCTATTCAATGAGATAATATACAGGGTTTCTAGTCTCATATTACATAATATGATAATTGAATTTGTTTTTTTTGAGGAATTAATACTGAACTCAACCATTGGTGCTGAATGGCAGGGCTGCATGGTGGGTGGAGCATATATTAATCACAACTCCCCCCCCCCCTCCCCCCTCCCCCTGAATAACGGAATAGATGGTTAATGTTCATTTTCCTTGTCTGCTGAACGTATAAATAATTGGATTTCAGAATCTGGTATTGGCCGATTGTCAAGTGAACCATTAACTTTCTGGATGAGGGTCATTTTGCTTATCGGTCTCTTATTGATCGATCGCTATTTGACATCGCTGTTATGAAACTCATCACTGATTAGTAGTTGATCATTTTTCTGACAACTAGCACTGTACATTCTAGGACCAAGTGCCCAGGAATTGAAAGTTGTACTACAGAGCTCTGTCAAACAAGACTGCAGTGATTAAATGGGTTGCATTATGAGAAAAATTACCAGGTTCAAATTTAAATATTTTATCTTCAGTGTGCAGTTACATGTAGTTGAATGATCTTTTGCTGTTACGCCCCCCTTCCCCCCCCCCCCCAAATAATAATAAATTATGCCATTGAATATCATTAGAGTGTCGTATGTGTATGCACTGTGGTATCTCTATTAATGATTGCCACATCTTATCAATTCTATAGGGGGTGCAGTAACTGGTTCTCGTCAGATCACCGAAATTGAGCAACGTCGAGCCCGGTTAGTCCTCGGGTGGGTGACTGTCTGAGCGGGGAGCACGGTGGCTCAGTAGGTAGAGGTGCAGGCTGCAAGCCGAGAGGTCCTCGGTTCGAATCCCACCTGCGGCAACCGCGTTGTGTCCTTGGGCAAGACACTTCATCTCCATTGCCCGCGTGGGGGCACGATGACGCCGTGTACTAAGATGGTACACATGTCTTCAACCAATCTAACCCTGCCTGTGCTACAGTGCGGAGTTACGATGTTGGGGAGCTGACAGCTGCTCGTTGTTGCTCGGTGGTTCTCTCCGGGTACTCCGGCTTCCTCCACCTGTAAAACTGTCACGGTCATGATTAGCCATTGTGCATAAATATGTGACTTAAAACATCAATAAATAAATAACTGTCTGAGCGATTGAATCGGACTCCCGCGTTGTGTCCTTGGGCAAAGCACTTAACCTCGATTGTCCACATGGAGGAACGTGATGATGCCGTGCACTAAGACGTACTGCACGTCGATGGTGCGCATGTCTTCAACCAATCTAACTCTGCCTGTGCTGTCGTGTGGAATTATGATGTTGGGGAGTTGGCAGCTACTCGTCGTTGTTCGGTGGTTCTCTCCGGGTACTCTGGCTTCCTCCACCCGTAAAACTGTCACGGTCATGATTAGCCATTGTGCATAAGTATGTGACCTTAAACACCAATAAACAAATAAATCTATCAATTTTCTAACAAACTGAGAAGAAATTTTCAACAGTATAGTGATTATTTTTGCTTATTATTCAAAAATTTTAAGAATGCAGGGCTTGAGTCAAGTAGATTGGGAAAGGGGCCTTTTTCTTGGTCTTTGGAAAATTATTCAATTTGTCATCTAAACATAAATCCATCTGGAAGCTTGTTTCCAGAGAGAATACAGGTTAAAATGGGTATCACTTTATTAGAATAAACTATCAGACGAGCACAATGGCCATGTAACCTGATTATGCTGTATAAGTTTGGGGATAATAGTGTATTGTGTCAGAAATTGGGAATTTTGTTGTATGTACCATATTGGGAATGGGGGCTTATTTTGGTCCCAAAAAGTGCATAGATTAAACCCTACAATGTAACCAAGCTCTGTCAAACAAGACTGAATTGGTTCAATTCCTTGTTGCATTGTGTGAAAATATGCAGCTTGAAGTATTGATATTTTAACATTGGTTAAGGATAAGGAGAAATATCTGTAGGGCGAATTGTGTGTCCTTGGTGAAAACGTCCTGGAGCAGTGTCTGGATCCTGTTTGTAATGAGGGTTCTCGCTGCAGATAATCTTTTGAAAGATATTGAATCTGACATGTTTTCCTCATGGGAACCCTGAGAGGTGAAGTAGTGTTTGATTACTATGGAAAACAAGTTGTGTTTTACTCATATAATTACACCCTTTAACTGTATGAAGTGGACAAATTATAGCTTTATCTAACAAATCAGCCGTATCCACCCACATAATTCCCAAAGTCAGCAGTTAAAAAGTATTATTTTTCATAAAATTTCTACAAAATCATATCATGTTACCCCTCATTTGAATGAGCTTGTTGAGCTCATTCCAGTGAAGGGTACACATGATGGTTTTGTTGAATTGTTCAGAAAATTTTTGTAAAAATATTATTTACATGTAAAATAATAAATTTTGATAACGTGTGCAATACTGTGCAGTGTATATTGGGTGAAGGGTTAAGTATAATTAGTAACTAAACTTTCCTTTACACTTGTGTTCCATTCACACCATCACAATATAGTCATAGATGCTGAAAATGACCTTTGACACCACTGCATAAATAAACATCTGACGTGATTTGTATGAAACTATTCAGACAAAACTTTTTATTAAATGGTATAAGGATATGGCGTGTTCTGTTATTTTTGCTATCAACAAGCCCTTCCTGTTTCACTGGTAAAATAGGACTTGGTCACCAATGCATGGGGTGGAAGTCCTCAAAAATGGGCAACCTGGGTATAAACGATTGACTGAACTTGACTTTATCTCCAAGTTGTGGTTTGAATTAGCCATTGTGCAGAAATACAAATGTTTGTGACAGTAAACAGCAATAAATAAATAAATATTTTTGCTATCCTTCAATTTATTTCTGTTGAAACTGTACTGTATCTGTGTACAACCATTTCCAATTTTGTCTGATAATAAAGGTAATTGCACCCAATATGAATTATCAGAACCATCATTTGGTCTTTCTGAAGTAAAAAAAAAATTGGGTCATTTGAATAGAAAATCTGTGGGGGTTCCCTAACTTGGACAGATAATTTTGTCTTATTGCAGGTGCTTTGTCAATACAAATGGTTACTGGTACATTGTACTTGAAATGGAGAACATTCACTGAGCACATTGGGTGGGTGAGATTTAGAATTTATTTGGTCACAAACAAACTCAATGCACAATGAATAGTAACACTGGGAAATATTTCCTCTCAATTCATGGTTTGTTTGGTGTGAACTGGAGAGTAATTATATTGTTGGTAATCTATTGAAATGGAGATGTTGGATTTCAAGTTCATCTGTTCAGTGTGTGGAGTACATCAAGATGAGAAGTTGGAAGTATCAGTTTACTTTTAAAGGTTTAATGTTTCAAATTCATCATACACATCTTGGATTCTGTAATTAGTTGGATTTATACATCTGCATTCACTTTCTCTGTACCAGGCAAGTTTTTTCCTTTTAAAAAAATCTTTATAATTTTATAATACAGTGGTCCTATACATCTATAAGAAATTGAAAGTTAGCTTGAAAATAGGTGATAGGTTAGTTTCGATGTAAAAAAATCTCAATAAAATATTAATTTGTCCCTGTTTTGCCCTCCATCCATATCTAGGAACAATGCTTCGCAATTTTGAACTCAAAAACGAAAAATTATAGCATTTATTTTTTTTTAGATATTTGACGCAATCGAAAATAACATGTCACCTATTTTCAAGCAAAATTTCCCATTAGTTTTATAACATCTTGTGTGGGGGCGCGGGTGCTTTGTAATAAGGCATACTGCACATTGTTTGTGCACTTGTAGTTAACCAATGCTAACCCTGCTTGTGTGGAGTTAGTATGTTGGGGAGTCTGGCAGTTGCTCGTCGTTACTCAGTGGTTCTCTCTTGATACACGCGGCTTCCTCCACCATAGTAAAACTGTCTGACACAAGCTGACCCTAGCTGTTGAAAGTATCATTAAAATCCAATAAATGAATATTGCACCTTAATTGTATATCTTTTAACTGGTAGAGTGCTGGAAGCCCATATTTGGACTTTACTCTGAAGTGTTGGTACCAGCACTTAAAGGCTTCATATTTTGAGGTTGTTTCATATCACCTTTGAAGTGAAATTATTTAGTCTGTTAGGATTTGCCTTGTTACAATTTATAGGAGAGTGCCTATTGGCACTCTCCCATAAATTATAATTAGACAAACATATGTGAACAAATTCTGATGACCAAAAATAATTCAGCACTCTACCAGTTAAGGGCCTATATAAGTTATGAAATTTTGTTTATTTTGAAAATTCTCACCTCTGATATTCCTTCAATTCAAATTAAATATACACAAAATGTACATCAAAATGAAGGTTGGGATGTATAGAACACGAAACACCTGTGTAATCAGCTTATAGAGTCGACTGTAGGCACCACTGGTTCCTGGAAGTCTGCTGCCGTATTCACACCAGAACTGATAATTTAATAATATTTCATGGACACAACTTGTGGCCAAATGTGCTTTCCATATCCAAGAACAAAGCTAGGGGATCAAAATTCATCAAAACACGGCTACAGAGCTGCATGGGGGAAAATTCCATAGCCATTGCTTTTGTTTACGTATGAGTATACTTTCGATTTCCGGTCGACGTCATCGGACCAAAAAAGCATGTAAAAACAATTCCGTCTAAAATCAAATAATGGAAAAGATCGCCTTCATACATGTACAGTATACTGTTATTGGATAGAGATTACACAGTTACCATATTCAATGCAAGGTATCATGACATCTGATGAAATTTCTTAGAATTACGATTTTGTTTTTCGATGGAAAATCGTGGTATCGAGTGATTTGCGCATGTCTGTCGAGCATGGAAACCATCTTCAATAAAAAATGCAGACAGTGTTGTCCTTTTCCAAAATGCAGTCCTGTCGCTGCACTTGAAAGTGTTTTGAATGCCTAGCTTTGTTATTGAATATCTGAAGCACATTCGACGAGTTGTTCTTGCGAAATATTATTTTATTAACTGTTCTGGTGCGAATACGATAGCAGACTTCTAGGAACCACTGGTGCCTGCTGTCAACTCTATGAGTTGATTGCATTCGTGTTTCGTGTTTATACATCCCAACCTTTATTTTGATGTATAATTTGTGTATATTTAATCTGAATTTAAGGAATATGAGAGGTGAGAATTTCAAAATAAACAAAATTCCATTACTTTATAGCCCCTTAATTGAATAACCCAGTCGGTTGTGTAAATCTTACAAACGCCAAACCATTTATCATTACCTTCAGTACAAATGTTAATTGGATAAAAATTCTTGTAATCCTGTCAAAAAATTACTCCCAACATCTATTGAATCCCAACATTTATAGACATTTTGGCCTCATTACCTCCAATATAGGCATTTAATAATCAACTATATATTGTTTGACGTATCGCAATGAGTTCTGTCAAGCAAGATATACTAGAATAAATGCTCAGTTTCTAACTGAAATTCAGAAAAAAATGACCCAGTTCTTGTTAATTATATATTCCTTCCTGTTAATTGAATATTTTTCACTGGCAAAGTGAGTATTCAATTAACAGGGTTCTAATGTATTAACCCTTTGAAGTTACTTTACTGTGATTACAGAAGTTGACAATGAATTTTGACCAGATCGTGAGCGGGTCACTACTTAACCAAAATTCTGTGTGCGCATTCCTGTCCAAAACATCTCACTTGTTAAAAAATAGACAGGAAAATATTGCACCACAGATTTTATTTATAACCCAAACCTTCATGTACAAATGGGTAAGAAATTTCAGGGAATTGAGAGTTCATCTGATCAGCAGATTTCAGCACTATTACTTTGAGATGTTGAAATTTTATTTTCTATAAAGTTGCAGAGAAATAGTCTAGAAGTCCATTTATTTACAACTTTACAGAAGTAAAATATACATGCACAATGTGCATATACATTTGTATCAATCAATATTGGTTTCAGATATCCATTTGTTATTATGCCCCTGACCCTCTCGGGGGCGTTATGTTTTCACCATGTCTGTCCATCCACCCATCTGTCTGACTGTCCATCGCCAGTCCATCAACTTTTGGTTTCTGTCCAATAAGAACCACTTATTTGATCAAATCATAATTTTAGGGTTTACTTGTGGATGACTAGACAATGCTTCCTTTCGATTTTGGTCCAGCAAGCCAATTCTGTGTAGCTGCCATGGTGTTATGACACTGTCGAGGGAATAGGCTACGCTTCGTGTTACTCTTGTTTTTTGTTGAAATTAGATTTTTAGCTTAACTTGACAAAGTCAAGATAAGCTATTTCCATCAGAAGTCTGTGAGTGTGTCAGTCTGTTCACATTTTCCTTTAGCACAGGCTATACCCTGTAGTTCTTGTCCGATCTTCACGAAATTTCATATGCAGGTTTGAGGTCATGTCTAGATGAGAACATCCCCTTTTGGTTGTGATGGGTCAACGGGGATGGCGGCCCGAGCCCAAAACCCGAAAACTTTTAGCACAATCTACAGGTCGTATTTATGAAGGGATTTCATTGTAACTTGGTAGGATCACTCTATAATGTTTGGATGAGAATGCCCCCCCCCCCTTTGGTCACCTTTGTTCAGCTGTGGTGGGTGCCCAAACCCGAAACCTAAAACTTTTAGCACAGTCTGCAGGCATATTTAATATGGAGGGATTTCATGTAACATGGTAGGATGACTCCGTATGATGTCTAGAGGAGACCTTCCCCATTTGGTCGCTATCTGTCAACCGTGATGGCTGCCCAAGCCCAAAACCTTTAACATAGTGTACAGGTCATATTTATGGAGGGGTTTCATTGTAACTTGGTAGTATGACTCCTTATACATGTAATATCTAGATGAAATTCATCATGAAAATGTCCTTTTTTGGTTGCGATCGGTCAACTATGATGGCTACAGGGGCCCAAAGCTTGAAAACCTTTAGCACAGTCTACGGGTCGTATGTCGTATTTATGAAGGGATTTCATTGTAACTTGGTAGGATGACTCAATAAAATGTCTAAATGAGGATGTCCCCTTTTGGTTGCGATGGGTCATCCACAATGGCTACACAGGCCTGAAGTCTGAAAACCTTAGCACAGTTTACAGGCCATATTTATGAAAGGATTTCATTGTAACTTGATAGGATGACTTGTTTTGGAATAACTACACTGTAACTTGGTAACTTTGGTTGACATACATTAACTATGAGGGCCACATTAACCCATCCCGCAATTCTTTAGTACATTCTACACCTCAAATTATTTTTACTGAAAACATAGTATACAGGGAACAGAAATTAACATATTCTCAATTACAATTCTTGATGTATTTCATAATCCTTTCATGAACAATGAACTTTATCCTTTTCACCAAACACAACACACAATCAAGTTAAGCCACAGTGTCATTGACACTTTCAGGGACCACAGTGGCGTTGCGGTGACCGATTCTCGTCAGATCACCGAAGTTAAGCAATGTCGAGCCCGGTTAGTCCTTGGATGGGTGACCGTCTGACCGATCGATTTGAACTCCCCATGTGTCCTTGGGCAAGACACTTATCCCTGATTGTCCACATGGGGGCACGATGACGCTGTGTACTAAGGCGTACTGCACATCGGCGGTACACATGTCTTCAATCAATCTAACCCTGCCTGTGCTGCAGTGCGGAGTTACAATGTTGGGGAGCTGGCAGCTGCTCGGTGGTTTTCTCTGGGTACTCTGGCTTGCTCCACCCGTAAAACTGTCACAGTCATGATTAGCCATTGTGCATAAGTATATGACCATAAACACCAATAAATAAATAAAAAATAAATACATTGACACTTTCATTTCTAAATCTTTACACAAAAACGAATATTTCAGGCATTTTCCTGGCATTTTCGGTTGATTTCCGTTTTATTGGATGAATGGCACACTCATGACCAAAATTAAAAACCAGAAAAATAGGTTTGGTGGAACTATCGGTATAAAGCTTCTACAGTGACACATCAAAGAGAAAAATTGTAAATAATACATACCACCATGTGTATTGGAAGAAATTTTACACCCGTAGCTGTTCGTAGAAGGGTTAAAAGCTAAAATTTAACATTAAATTTAACACACTGCCTTTTCACAGGTTGTAACATAGGTGAGCATGGAATGAAATATTGTGTCCAGTGAGTGCAACAAGGTGCCAGTTGAAATGTTAAACACCGCAGATGGCACACTCCTTATTTGTTTTCCCAAAACAACCCTTTGATAATAATTGATTCAGTGCTGGCTTTTTGAAAAATCCCGGGTGGCAAAAAATCGCTCTCCTGGCACCCACCCAGGTGAGCAAATTGTTCACCTTAAGATTATAATGGTTAAACTTACCTCAAACATCTTGAGTACTTATAAATTAAATTGTCTCTGAATTCCTGCACAATAAACTTTTAATTAAATTCAGATTGTCTGTGTCCCCATACACGTATGGTCTGAATGAATCCATGATAGGAGGAATTGTTAAGCTGTCTATCTGACTGGGTTGTGCCCTTGGACATACCTTAACAGTTTCTGAACAGACCATCTTGAAGGTGGTGGAGAGAATGAAATCTGTAGATTGTTGCTGGGTTTTCGCTTGGGAAAAAAGAGTTGCGGCTGGTTGCAAAGGAAATTTTTCTAGTGAATCCCCACACCCCCCACCCCGCCCCCCCCACCCCCCCCCCACTTCCCACCCCCTGTCAGGAGAGGTTTTGTGCAGCACAGGTTCTTGATATTTTCTTGTGTCAACAGTCATAAAAAAGTTGTTGGACAGCCGCGACCGTGTCAGAGATTACCCTTTGTTTTTAGATTTAAGAATCAAGATTCCCTACCTATGTCGTAATAAAGCCCACTCTTCAAGTTGGATGAAACGTTAGTATTTGGGTTCTCTATTGGAGCCCGAATTTTAACTTAGTGCAATATGAGGAAATTTCTTTAAAATCTTTTTCTTCAGATTCACAAATCAGAATCCTTTCATATTCAAGTTTGTTCAAATCGCGTACCTGGGGTAGTATTTGGGCTCTCTATTGGAGCCCTTAATTTTAACTTAGTGCAATATGAGGAAATTTTTTTAAAATCTTTTTCTTCAGATTCACAAGTCAGAATCCTTTCATATTTGGTATACATCATCTCTGTGGGTTGGGGTGGGGGGGGGGGGGGGGGGGGTGCAGATTCAAGTTTCAAATCGGGTTCCTGGGTTCATATTTGAGCCTGTATTGTAACTTAGTGTGTTATGAGCCTGAATGTTATCTTAGTGCACTATGAGGGAATTTCTTTAACAATCTTCTTCAGATTCACCAGTCAGAATCCTTTCATATTTGATATATGATACCTCCAGACGGGTCAGATTCAAGTTTGTTCATATCAGGTCCCTGGGTTAATATTTGCGCTCCCTATGGAAGCCAGAATTTTAGATTAGTGCAATATGAGGAAATTTCTTTAAAAATCTTCTTCTTCAGATCCTCCAGTCAGAATCCTTTCATATTTGGTATACAACATCTCTAGGGGGTCAGATTCGAAGCAGTCAGGAAGACCTGTGATAATAATCATCTGATATGGACACCATAGTTATGAATAATTTCATAACTTCATTCCTCTGTAGTGTTGATGATCTGTGACTAACTGAATGTGACCCAAAATACTTCTTTGAACCACTTTGACAAGGCAGTAGGTTAAATTTTAGCTTTCCACCCCACTACCAGTGTAAAGCTTCTACTTCGGTTAAAACATTTTCAATGGGAATTCTGGTACAAAAATTTACACCTGTAGTAGGAACTACATCCAACCTGACCTTTGACATGACCCAGTTTGCTGACTCTGATACATTCACACTAAACGGTGTTCATTCAAACGTACGATGTTTTGCAGTACTAACAACTATGTGCATTGACTTATTAAGTTTAAAATACATACAATTAAATATTTAAAGTAAAATTTAAGAATTGTTAATAATTTGATTGAAAAAGCAAGGTACCTGGTAACTTCAATCAATTTTGACGATGTGTCAACCTGTGAATCAAGCATTGACATGCATCCGGAAGTACTGTCCAGCATTGCAGATGTAAACAAAACAAACCCAAATGTTCACTCCTCTGCCAATCGAAAATATCATTTTTTCTCCATTTTAAGTTACAAAAGTCAATTATTTATTAAGAGCATGGTATAAATAAAACAATTAGGTACTAGGGACGGTAATCAGATTTAAACCACAAGTAGGAAAAGGGTTTTAACCACGCGGGAGCCTCGTTAAAATCCTTATCCTACTCATGGTTTAAATCAGATTACCGGTCCTAGTACCTAATAATAATAATACTTTATTGCACAATCAAAAAATAAGAAGTACATGTAGTATGGCACTACAAACTACTCAAAGTAAAGTAAACAGACAGAATTCAATATCCAGGAACAGTATGCCTCCTGATGTCCAGACCTGTTACCTAGGTAACGTGGAGGTAAAAATAATATAGCTACTTACTATTTAAAATTCTCAGATATTATGTCAAGTCAATACATGATGCACACAAGTAGCTCCTTACTAGTTACATACTGGGATATGTCAAAGTACGAATATCATGCACACAAATAGAACATGCCATTACTATCACTCGTCAACACTCGTCCGATCTTCATTACAGATGGGTGATACATATGTATCACCCAGCTCCGAGTTGCTCTTACTGTTTCAGTAGCTATAATGCTATTTCATGTCCGTATTCCACGACACATTCAACACTTACGCTGCCAAAAGTAACTATTGTCGCCTATTTTATGATGAGTATCTGTATGTTCAGGTATGCATAGATCAAACCTACTATCTGATTACTTGTTGGAAAGGGTTCATAGAGCCCTTTCCAACAATTAGTCAGATGATTGAGTTTCAGGTATGTCATAAATTCTATTAAACGTCCTCGCATACAGGCATACATATTTAGAGACCCTTCATATATGGCTAAAGTGGGCATGGCAGTAAAAGGGTTAAACAACGACCTACATACCGAAGTTAGTTAAAACATATATTTCGCCCGAGGGTAGTTTCTGCAATATACTGGCCGAGTGATAACATCGCTTCCCGGTCAGTACTTTTGAAAAAGTATGTGAGTTTTTTCGACCATTGAAAGATAACAAAAAGTAGGATATATGACTACATGTATATGACTCCGGTTAGAAAATCCCATGAAGTATGGATTTATTTATTGGGGTTTAAGGTCATATATTTCTGCACTGTGGCTACTCATGACCATAACAGTTTTACGGGTGGAGGAAGCCAGAGTACCCGGAGAGAACCACCGAGCAACAGCGAGCAACTGTCAGCTCCCAACATACTAACTCCACACCAGCAGGGTTAGCATTGGTTGAAAACAAGTGCACCATCGACGTGCAGTACGCCTTAGTCCACGACGTCACTGTGCCCCCAGATGGACAATGGGGGTGCACTGCCTAAGGACACAACGCGGTTGCCGCAGGTGGGATTCAAACCGAGGACCTCTCGGCTTGCAGATTGCACCTCTACTTACTGAGCCCCCGCACCCCCCATGAAGTATGGATAAAAATTCACTAAATATCTGTTTTAAATGGTCACAGCTATAGATAAAATGCCATGAAATGTACTAGTATTGGGCAGGAAATTTCCAGCTGTTGGTTGTTTGGGACTTGAAATTTCTATTAAAGATTTTGGCCAGGATTGATGGGATGACACACCCATAACCAACCCCCCTCCCCCCCCCCCCCCCCCCCCCCCCCACACACACACACACACACACACACACACACACTCCCCCTGTTGCTTCTTACTTGTCTTTGCAAAAGAAGGTTAGTAAATTTGTAGAATGGCACATCAACTGTCAGCAAGACCACATCCATGTATATGTATTTGTAAACTTTGTGACTTGGAAAATTAATTTGACTTCATTCAGAATTTAATGCCTCCATTCAGAATTTAACTTCTCCATTCACAGATTTAGTGGGCTGTTGGGTCTCTTGATACTCAATTTAAGGTTTCATGTTCAATGGCAACAAAAGCCATTTGTATGGAGTACTTGTCAGATTCTCTTGTATGAAAATACTTTTAGTTATTACCACATTTCTCACGAGTCTCAAAATAGGTCTTGCGTAGTCAAGTTAATGGTTATATTTTTTTTTTTCACATGATCATAATTCTTTTGAATGTGTCTTACTCTTGACAAGTTCTTGTGCAATACTTCACTTCCAAGACAAATATGTGAGTCACAACATGTTGTTACTGTAACCCCTTTCCTAACACTGTATTTTTATCCCACGCCACCGAAGTCAGGAGGGGGAATATTGAAATGGTGTCCAAAAAAATTTGTCCGGTTAAGTCCCACAATTTTCAGTGGATTTTTACGAAACTTGGTCTGAAGTATCAGTATCAAGAGTAGATGTGCATGTGGTCTGGAATTTTCGATGCAATAAATTTTTGTGTGGTTACGGCCCTTGGAAATAGCAAAACTTCCATCACAAAGGCTTGTCTGCTCAACTCCTACATTTTTTATTGGATTTTTACAAAGCTTGGTCTGAAGTATCAGTATCAAGTCAAGATGTGCATGTGGTCAGGAATTTTTGATGCGACAAATTTTGTGTGGTTGCAGCCAGCAAAATTTCCACCACAAAGGGTTGTCTACTTAACTCCTACATTTTTTTTTGTCATGGCCCGTTGTTCGTCGTCCGTCTGGCCATCTGTCCATCTGTCCATCTGTCCGTACGTCAATTTGATACGGCTCGGACTAGAGGCCGTATTTATGAACCGATCTTTACGAAACTTCTTGGGTACCTTTGTTATGACCGTGGGACGAGAAAGAGTGTTTTTGGGTGCAGTCCGAAATTCAAGATGGCTGCCAACCGCCATTATGTACTGACGATGCAGAAATCTGTTTTTTGTACAGAACTTCCATATGAAAGCTCTGATTTGAATAATTTTTTATATGAATGTTTAGTACCATGGGATACATCACATATAATACAGGTTTTTTTCTCGTACGTAAATTGTGCAAATTAGACTAATTTTGATGTCTTTTGGTGTTACTTTCAGCACTGTAAGTGCAAATGCCAATACGGCTCGGGCTGGAGGCCGTATTTATGAACCGATCTTTACGAAACTTCTTGGGTACCTTTAGTATCACCGTGGGACGAGAACGAGTGTTTTGGGGTCTGGTCCGAAATTCAAGATGCTGATGGCAGCCATTTTGTACAAAATTAGGTGCAATCAGATTTTTGCACAGAACTTTCATATGAAAGTTCTGATTTCAATAATTTTTTGTGTGAATGTTTAGTACCATGGGATACATCACATATAATACGTTTTTTTTTCTCGTGCAGAAATTATGTAAATTAGATGAACTTTGATTTTTTCAGTGCGACTTACACACTGTAAGTACACATGTCAATACGGCTTGGGCTAGAGTCTGTATTTATGAACTGATCTTCACGAAATGTCTTGAGTACCTTTGTTATCACCTTGGGTCGAGACCGAGTGTTTCTGGGTGTGGTCTAAAATTCAAGATGGCTGCCAATGGCCATTTTGTACTGAAATTAGGTCTAATCAATTTTTTGTACACAACTTCTATACAGCTCAGACTAGAGGCCATATTTATGAACCAATCTTTACGAAACTTCTTGGGTACCTTTGTTATCACCGTGGGATGAGAGCGAGTGTTTTTGGGTGTGGTCCAAAATCCAAGATGGCCACCAGCAGCCATTTTGTACCAAAATTAGTGCAATCAGTCTTTTGTACAGAACTTCTGTATGAAAGTTCTGATTTGAATAAATTTTCGTATGAATGTTTAGTAACATGGAATACATCACATATTGTAAGGGGTTTTTTTTCGTGCAGAAATTATGCAAATTAGATGAACTTTGATTTATTGAGTGCTACTTACACAATGTAAGCACACATGTCAATACGGCTCAGGGTAGAGGCTGTATTTATGAACTGATCTTCACAAAACTTCTTGGGTACCTTTGTTATCACCTTGCGATGAGAATGAGTGTTTCTGGGTGCGGTCCAAAATCAAGATGGCTGCCAGTGGCCATTTTGTACCGAAATTAGGTCCAATCTTTTTTTTTGTCACAAGTTCTATACAGCTCGTATTTATGAACTGATCTTCACAAAACTTCTTGGGTACCTTTGTTTTCACCTTGGGACAGGAACATGTGTATTTTGGGGTGCCTTTGTTATCACTGTGCTATGAGAACAAATATTTTGGGGTTCAGTCAGACCCACTCTGGGACTCAAAGATTTTTTTCTAGTTTAGCATCTGACTGTCACCCACCTTGACAATACTTTACCTATACATTTGTTACAGGCAACGGTCAGTATTTATGTACAGACCGTTACAATACTTTATATGTACCTTTGTTATCAGGTCATTACCTAGATGTTTGTCATTGCTGTGTCACATACTATACATGTACATGTCTTTGTCTTGACAAGTTGAGCTACAGTGTCATTGACACTTTCATTTATTGGATTTTTATGAAATTTGGTCTTAAGTATCAGTATCAAGTAGAGATGTGCATGTGGTCAGGAATTTTGACGCGACAAATTTTATGTGGTTATGGCCCTTGGTAATAGCAAAATTTCCATTACAAATTTCCCTCACAAAGGCTTGTCTGCTTAACTCCTCCTGCATTTTTTATTGGATTTTTACGAAACTTTGTGTGCAGTATGAGTATTGTGTGTACATGTGCATATGGAAAGGAAGTTTTGACTTTGAATTTATTGAAAATGCAGGTTTTTACCTTAACTTGACAAGGTCAAGATAAGCTATTGCGGAAGTCTGTTAGTCTGTGAGTCTGTTAGACTGTGAGTCTGTTCACATTTTCTTTTAGCACGGACTACACCCCGCAGTTCTTGTCTGATCATCACAAAATTTCATATGCAGGTTTGGGGTCATGTCTAAATGAGAAAGTCCCCTTTTGGTCGCAATCGGTCCACCGGTATGGCAGCACGAGCCCAAAACCCGAAAACCTTTAGCAAAGTCTACAGATCATATTTATGAAGGGATTTCATTGTAACTTGGTAGGTTGACTTCATATAATTTATGGAAGGATTTCATTGTAACCTGTTAGTTTGACTCCACACAATGCCTAGATGATGACATCCCCTTCTGGTTGTAATTGGTCAACTGTGATGGCTTCAGGGACCCGAAGCCCGAAAACCTTGAGCACAGTCTACAGGTCATATTTATGAAGGGATTTCATTGTAACTTCGTAGGATCACTCCAGATGATGCCTAGATGAGAATGTCCCCTTTTGGTTGCGCTCATTCAACCATGATGGCTGCCCAAGCCCAAAGCCCAAAAACCTTTAGCACAGTCTACAGGTCATATTTATGAAGGGATTTCATTGTAACTTAGGTTGACTTCATATAATGTCTAGATGAGAACGCAATTGGGAAACTGACGGCTCAAGGGGCCCGAAGCCCGAAAACATTTAGCACAGTCTACAGGCCATATTTATGAAGGGATTTCAATGTAACTTGATAGGATGACTCGTTTTGGAATAATTTCACTGTAACTTGGTAACTTTCGTTGATATACGTTAACTGTGAGGGCCACATACATTAACTGTGAGGTCATATTAACCCACCCCTCAGCTCTTTAGTACAGTGTACACCTCACATTATTTTTTATCAAAAACATAGCATACAGGGAATAGAAATGAACATATTCCCAATTATCACAATTCTTGTCTTTATTTCATAATCCTTTCATAAACATTGAAATTATCCTTTTCATCAAACACAGCACACAAGTTAAGCTACAGCGTCATTGACACTTTCATTTCATGGGCAGAGGCATACAGCCTTCGTTGAATGCAAATTTTTGATAGCAAGTGGTACAAATTTTTTTTTAAAATCACATTCCTGCCTACCCTATTGTTTTTCTGGCAGCTAATGGGAAACACAAAACACATCTATTTTTTCTGGCCCTGTGAAGAAAACCTGGAACTAACTTTATAATGATTAACCTTCTACACACTGCACACATAAGTCGAAATATCAAATGTCTAGGAAGCCCCGGTGGCTTAGTGGTTAGGGTATTGAACTTCAAACTGACAGGTACATGGTTCTATCCCTGCCAGAAGTGACTGAATTGTGTTCTTGGGCTAGGCATTTAAGTGCCCCCTATGGGGGAATAGTGGCACTGTGTACTAATGAGTACTGCACTTCGATGGAGCACTTGTCTTCAACCGGTGTTAACCCTGCTAGTGTGGAGTTTGTACCTTGAGGAGTCTGACAGTTCTCGGGGGGGGGGGGGGGGGGGGGGGGGGTTCTCTCTGGGTACTCTGGCTTCCTCCTCAGATAAAACCGTCTGACATGGGGTGACCGTAGCTGTTGAAAGTGTCATTAAACCCAAATAAATAAATATACTCTATGATCAGTATGCAATTAACATATGAAACGTCTTCTCAGGGTATGGTAAATGGTTTGGTTTTGGTAATTTACATACAATTAACAGGATTATTCCATTAAAAGTTATACAGTCAAGTGGGCTCAGACGTACTGTAAAATGCATGCATGTATTGTCCATGGAAACGCCAGGTAGTTGAGCAGTGCCCGTTTATGGAGGGAGAGAAGTGTTGGCTAAATAACAGTTCTTTCAATTATTAATCCTGAAATGGTCTGATAAATCACTCAAGCAAAACACCCCCCCCCCCCCTCCTCCCCGATTCCCTGTGGGAAACCTGGGATGTGGAGCAGTGATTGTTTATTGTGATAAACAAGTTCTGCTTTACTGGTTTGGGAGTCTGACAGTTGCTCGCTACTGCTCGGTAGTTCTCTCTGGGTACTCCTG
Organism: Pictodentalium vernedei; assembly: GCA_031216915.1. Classification (NCBI taxonomy): domain Eukaryota; kingdom Metazoa; phylum Mollusca; class Scaphopoda; order Dentaliida; family Dentaliidae; genus Pictodentalium; species Pictodentalium vernedei. The sequence continues at coordinate 513,915,865 of CM062296.1, read as the reverse complement.
CTTCCTTCACCTGTAAAACTGTCCGACACAAGGTGACCCTGGCTGTCAAAAGTGTTGTTAAACCCCAATAAATAAAGAAATAAAATGTTCAGCTGCACGTTTTTCTCATAATGCAACTAGGAATTTAACCAATCCAGTCTTGTTTGAACTCTGTTAAACAAGAATTACATGTAAATGGGTTAAATTCCTAATTGTATTGTGGGGAAAAAGGGCTGTTTGGAAGTTTTATTATTTTGACATCAAGGTGGATGGGGTTAAAATGAACTGTTCTCTAAAATTTGAGAGTCTAACATTAAAATTTTAGTATGAATTTGAAGTTTCTCAGAGTTGTCATGAGAAAGTTGGTGCCATCATTAATTTTAAATTTTTGAAATAAATCTGAAAGAAAGAAAATGAATAGTTGAAATGCAAAAAAAAACTTTTGAGATCTTTTGTCCACGCTGTCATTTTCATTTTGATTCGGGGATCTTTTGTCTACCCGTTATATTTCGGGATCTTCTGTCTGGGGATCTTTTGTCCAGGGGATCTTTTGTCCTACATTCCTTTAAAGGCAACATCATTCAATGACATTCTGAAGTAGTTCCAGGTTATGCTATTGTATTCTTGCGTGAAACTCTAACCCTGACTAGAGATGGGTGGTATTGGAATTTTGAGTTTGGTATCGGTTTCAGTATTTTTAAGGGTATACCCTGGTATCAGTTAGATATTCTTTATCTGACTTGACTGAGAGTTGCTGATAGTACCAAAGAGGAATTCACAGGAGGGAAAACAGAATAAGTTGTAGCAACATTCTACCACAATGCTATAAATGACACTGCCAGTGAGCTCAATAGTTGCATTCTTTAGCGACCACAACTCATTTACAGTAACTTTGTGACTTGTTCTAAACACATCTTAATGTTTAAAGGCCTATTTCAGGCTGCTGCGATCTCAGAACATGTGCCCTGACCATGCCATCTTTAGAAGATCCTGCTGACAAAAGACAAAACACCTGGGCAGTGATTTCTAATCGGGTCTTTTTGCCGGTTAACTGGTTGAGTGTTAGATTATTTTGAAAAGGTGATTTGATACATGGATATTTTTTTTCAAAGATACCCCGCTACCAGAAAGAGTAGCCTTAGTTTAGCAACATTTTGTTTACAGATAATTGTTTTGTTACAATTTATTCAAGAGTGCCAATAGGCACTCTCCAATAAATTGCAACCAAACAATTTTATACAAAAAAAATTTCTTCTACTGCAGAGCAAACATCAAGCTAATGCACACACTGTAAAGCCACTAAAGTGGTTTCTGGCACTTTTCAATAGAGCCATGATAGTGGCTTCTAGCACTCAACCATTTAAGGCAGCCAAGACTTGACTAGAAATCACTACTAAGCAATTGGACATGCACAGGTTGTAGTCTTGTGGGAATTCAGGACAGTTGCCCAGTCCATTGAGGGTTAACAAAATTGAAGCCTCAACAGGGACTTAAAAATAGCGACTGTAGCATAATTTGAAAATTCAGATGGTATCTGTATTCAGTGATTGGTTCGGTTTTTCGTATCCTCATGATTTCTGTAGCGGTTTGGTTTTTCGGTATATTGCCCATCTCTAACCCTGACCTTTGGGATACACTTCTTATTCATTATGCATATCTGAAAAATATGGTTACTACTAGTATCTTTTTGATGAATTTGGTTGTAAAAATTCATGGTAAAGGGAAAGGAATGGCCAGAGAAATGATGCAATTGGAGATTATTTTTGCATTGTTTACGACAGTGTAATTCAAGTCCTTAACAGAAATATTGTTTCCTTCACAGTCCATTCTGGGCATTTTTTTGTCATTGAGTTTCAGATCACATGATATAGGAATCGTCGACGCATCCCTAGTTCATAGTGAAATTTAAGAAATCTACCCAATAAATTACAAATATAGGTCTGGAGTCTGGACCAAGTCAAAGGCTCTCTCCAGGCCTAATTTATTGAACTTGTAAATTTCACAATAAATTTATTAAACTAAGGAGATATTCTGTATTCATGTTTTGTAACTGAAATATTAACCTATTACCTAGTGAATCGATGACATTCGCCGGCGTAATTTACAAATTGATCAGTTGAAAATCTTTTTCTTTTAAATTTCAACAAAATCATATCACGTTGAATCGCTTTGTTGAAATTTTTTAAAAATTTAATATTTTTTTTATAAATTTCGATATTGTGTGCATTGGGTACATGTGAAGGGTTAAGCAAGCTTGATGTGATGATTCAGGGAGTGATCATTTTTTAGATGAAATGTCAAATGTTGTATTTGTTCTGCAAAAATATTGTTAACCTTTTTTGCAAATCCTGTTAGATACACTGTAAAGAGTAAGAAAAAATGGGTTGGTGGGAGCAGTTTTGGCTGAGAAAAAGAAAACCACAAGGTCCCACCAACCATGGGAAAAATTCTGACCAGCATTGAATAAATCATTTGATAGATCATCACCACAAATTTTGGTACTACTGTGTATTTTCCAAACAAAATTCTGGTAGACATTCCTGCCCAGGACACGAAATCTCTTGCCATTGAATTTGAAATACGTCTAATTTGGGACCATGTAACCAATTTGTCTCCCTTTAAATTTAATGGATTCGTTGACTAATGATTTCTTGAGTTAAATTTAGATTTATTTTCCATTAAATCTAGTCATGGCTGCTTTACAGCAGGCATGACTAGATTTGATGAAAAATATTTAAAAAAATACTCGGCATGTTAAGAGTTAATCACCATAGTTTTGACTTCGTTCTCTTTTGAATAATGTAATGTGTTTTTATGCTACTTTTTTTCCTTGATGTGCCAGCAAATCTTGATGTAATGCTCTGTATTATAACTGCATCATGTCAGTGGGTTGTGGATAAATATGTATGTCAAGTGGTGTCCTCATTCCAAGGTGAAGGGTAGTGATGTAATTGATTATGCTACTTCTGTGTAACATGTGAGGTAACTTTCCAAAATCTACAAAGTTTCCATTTCTGTTTATATAATCACCCCAGCTGAAGTTTGTTTACACAAAGTACTGTATCAGTGATTATTTCTGACAGACACTACACAACTGTTTAGTTCTCTGCCTGTTAATTAGAACATGCTTGCTGCAGGCCATTTTGTGTCTCAGTTGACATTCTTTATGGAATAATTAACTTAAAGTTTGATGGTTTATGTTCTGAATAGTGGGGAATTTATTAGAACATGTCAGTTTTTATCTGAGCATTGGGTGCAACCAGCCTGACCTACAATGGCAGTCAGAAGCAATTTTGTGGGATCTTTTATGTTGAACAGCTGACAGAAGAATCCTCTGGTGTCACTAAAATGATTTACCATTTGTTGAAATGAGACATTTTCATTTTGCTGTGTGTGAAATACAATCTAGTTCTACTGAATTTTGATGGACACAGTCATGTTTTTGAGGAATTTAGAATGTTGGTTTCTGCTTCTCAGACTGGAATGAATACATACAAATTCTGCCCGGCAATCAGGAGTCCCACACCTAAACCACTAGACCATTGCACACCATCAAAAATTATGGCCGGAATCTAGCTTATTAGATGAAGTTCTCATAATTACTTGATTCACTTTCGTTTTGACAGCTGCTTGAAAGTGTGAAACATGCAGGCTACAGTGGGGCAAAAGTGCTGTGGTTTTCTTCAGATGAAGCCACTAGAGATGGGCAGTTAACCGAAAATTCAGTTCTGTTTCGATTTTGTTATTAAAACCAAAACCAAAACCGAAATAATTACAGAAAACCTGTCGTCGTGGTTTTCAGCTTAAATGTTGAAAAACTCTAACAGGTCTTCATGTCTCAGAATAAAGAGGAAACAACCAAAAGTTAACCTTGTTGTCAAACTTCAGAGTCGCGATACCCCATTTTCAGAACAGCTGCAGTAATTGGTGTTGCGTTCGAGCTTGGCATTTACCACGAAAATAGGTGACAAAATTAATTCTTACGCATCATAGTTTATATGTGCATCTGTTTATCAAATGCGATTTCCTTAGCAGAACTGGAACTTGTCGCTTGTTCCACATTTATAATGACAAATATATTTTTTCTACACGTAATTTTCAAAGCTTGAACCCCAAAGCCAGTGTCAAAATCACAGTTGAAGTTGGATGGAAATTTAGGGTTACAATGACCTATATGAGTGACTTGTACTCGATAAATTTTATGGTCGGCATAATATTTTAGGGTGTGTAGGGTTACCCCAAACACATGTGGGGGGTGGGGGGCTAATTTTGCAAAATTATTTTTCTCAAACTTGAAACTCTTGAATTAATTTTTGCAAATACATTGTGCTCAGAAAATCACTGTACCTGTATTAGCTATTACACAGGTGCGATGCCCTGGAAAGGGAGTCCCAGTGACACTTACTGGCGTCAAATACATTTTATATTTAAATGCAATGTATTGTTATGTTTGTACAATGAAGACCGAAACCGAAAACCCGACTCTTTGAATGAAACCGAAACCCACATGAAATTTGAAAACCACCCATCTCAAGAAGCCACCGGCCTGTGTCTGTATTTTGAAGGACACAAGCATGTTTTTGAGGAATTTAGAAAGTTGGTTTCTGATTCCCGGCCAGGATCGAACTCAGGGTAATCTCACCTGGTAACGGGGCATCCAACCCCCTAAACCACTAGACCATTGTATACCATTAAACACTATTACCGGCATCTAGTTTATTAGATGGAGTTCTTATGATTGCAGGTAGACTGGTAAAGAAATCCTGAATTTGGGTTTGATGTAACTGTCTTGACAAGTACACTATATACAGTACTGGGATCACAAAAGCTGTCTTTTTTTGCGATCAGATCGTGAAACATTTACAGGGGAGGTGGACAACTTGTACCCTGGATGATTCGTACCCTGGACAATTCATACCTTTTGCGACCACAACTCATTTACAGTAACTTGTGACTTGTTCTAAACACATCTTAATGTTTAAAGGCCGATTTTCAGGCTGCTTACTAAGACGATTCTTATTTTTTTCGAGACAATTCGTACCTTCTGTCTAGACAATTCATACCTTTTGTCGAGACAATTTATACCCCCTAATTGTAGTACGTATTGTCCAATATACGAATCATCAGGGTATGAGTTGTACTTGAGCCATTTATAGCACAGTCATCGTGGAATGGTTGTAATCTGCATGTGGGCAGTGATGTCCACGCATGCACTTACCAGGTAATAAAAATCGTCATCAGCAAATTTTTATTTAATGAAGCACCGGGTAGAACCCGGTGCTTCATTAATTCAATTTTTGATGATTATTCCCATGGTTAATGTTTGCAATCTAATAATATTGCGTCTGTGGGTCAGCTGGGTCTGAAAGTCAGCTGGGATTCATGAAGGGAAGATTCATAGGCGAATCCACGCGATTGGTCTCTGACTTAATTGAAAAATGCGAATCTATGAACATTCCAGGAATGTTAGTTCTAGTTGACTTCGAAAAAGCATTTGACTCACTTGAATGGTCTTTTATCAGAAAAACTCTCATGTTTTTAAATTTTGGCGAATCCTTAATTCAGTGGTTCAACACGTTCTACGGCGAGGTTTCTAGCTGCATCATGAACAATGGGCATTGTTCAGATTATTTTAATATTCAGAGGGGAGTACGTCAAGGGGACCCATTGTCTCCTTACCTGTTTATTTTGTGTGTCGAACTACTTAGCGCATTTCTTAAATTCAATCCCAAAATAAATGGAATCAAAATTAATGACTCGGAGTATGTAATCAACCAATACACTGACGACAGTACTCTATTCTTAGATGACGACCAAGATTCCCTAAACGAGACCTTAAATTCTCTCGACAACTTCGCTGCGATATCCGGATTAAGCGTTAACTTTGATAAAACTCATATCGTTTGGATAGGATCTCGGCGTGGCTGTGGGATTGAACTGGAAACAGAAAAACATATACAGTGGAATCCTAACGGAACGTTTACCATACTTGGCATAAAATTTGAACTAAATTCGGCCAATTACTTCTATAACCACTTCTCAGAAAAAATAAACAAAATGCGAAAACTTTTAGCAGATTGGTCCCTTAGAAATCTTACACTAGTCGGTAAAGTTACAGTCATTAAAACGTTAGCGATCCCCATCTTATTACACTCTCTTACTGTTCTCCCTGATCCAGCTGATAAGATATTAGATGATATTCAAAGTATAATTTTTAAATTTCTATGGTCGGACAAAAGGGACAAAATTAAACGTGATGTAATAATCAACTTAATCGAAAATGGCGGGCTCAATCTACCCCACGTAAAAACACTGTGTTGCTCCTTAAAAATGATATGGATCAAAAAGTTACTAGATTCAGAAACAATGGCCCAATGGAAAACACTCGTAGTCGATAATTTTGAAAAATTTGGGGGGAGCAAAATCTGGTCTTTGAATAAACATGGTATACTTAGTGTTTCAAATTATATGGACCCTTTTTGGAAAAAACGTACTTAAGGTATGGGCTCACTTAAAAAATAGCAATCACACAACCCCGACAGAAATTCTCTCACAACCACTATTTTATAATAATTATATAAAAATTAATAATGAACCGTTTCTTTACAGACGTTGGTGTACAAAGGGTGTTTTCTTTATAAACGATATACATAGCGCTTCAGGATCCATCTTTGACTTTCAAGAATTTAAGCTGAAATATGACCTTGATATTCCATTCACCAACTACCTCGGTGTGGTCAATGCAATACCAAGGTTATGGAAAAATATAATATCTAATAGTACAAAACTTGAATCTGTTTCAGATCCCTTGGTGAATGAACTCATATTTTGCACTAAAGCAAACCGCCACTTCTATCCCATATTTCTTCAGAAAGTATCAAAAAAACCTACACATACCCAAGAGAAATGGAACACCGCATTGGACGAAAATCTTGACCATAATGATTGGCAATACATTTACAAACAAACTTTTAGGGAAACAGATGATACTTATCTACAAAGTTTACAATATAAGATTAACCCTAAAATCCTATTCACAAAATCTAGACTCTTTAAATGTGGGCTTTCGGAAACAGAGCTGTGCTCATTCTGTGGAAATACGAAAGAAACGATTGCACATCTATTTTACGATTGTTCTTTTTCAAAAACAGTTTTACTTTCACTAGTGGAAAGGATTAACCTTATTCCGGATCCGCAAATTCAACTAAACATTAGTGAAAGAGAAATAATTTTAGGCTCTACTTCTGAGCATGCCTATCCAAATCTCTGGAATACCTGTCTCCTCATCTACAAAAAGTATATTTACACCTGCAGTCGAAGTAATACCATCCCCTCCTTCTCAGATCTACTCAGATCTAGCAAGAGCTATAAAATGCTACAAAAATATTGAAATGTATTCTCTATACATGTACACAATCAGCAAGGCCGAGCGTATTAGGGATAAATGGAACTACCTAAGTGACGCATTCTTTGAATAATTGGAGAACTGCTTTGTATATACATTATACTGTAAAAATCATATTGTAATCTTATATAATGTACTATTTTTCTAGTGATGCCAATAAAAAAAAAAAAAAAAATATTGCGTCTGTGGAAATATTGCCCACCCATGGAAAGTGACTAGTCCATGGCCACTTTACAAACTGGACGATTTGTACCTCGATGTTTGGACAGTTTGTACCTTTTCCCTTGCCAATTTGTACCTTCTTCCTGGACGATTCGTACCCCGATGTCTGGACAATTCGTACCTTTCCCTGGGCAATATATACCTTCTTCCTGGACGATTCGTACCCCTCATCTGGACAGTATCTCTATTGAGGGAGACTTAATTAAATTATTAAGGCAGCACACTCTGTGACTTATTGATTGGGGCATCATAAAATTTGTTATAGTTAGAGCTTCATCAAATTAATTAATTACTGTAGCTTCATTAAAAATATTAAATAAATGACCTAACTGTAAATGAACTAAAGAAAAATATTCACCTCAAATTGTAAGTTTTGTGATTGTTGTGGTTTAACAGTTAAGATACATCCATTAATACTATGATATCTACTAATTTTCTTTTACTGCGTTCTGACCCAAAATCGATAATACTGTGCATCCATTAAAGTTTCATTCTGATGCCTAAGAAATGTTCATAGACCGCTTGAATTTGTCGGTTTATGAATTGAGGATTTACATGACACGCTTATGTTATTACAAGTTTACAGGATTTTTCAATTTGATTTTGACTTTAGCTTTAGCCAAAACGTGCGTAGATAACATTTAAATGGTCCATTCATGAGACAGAACACTTGCACAAGACAACTTGTACCAATAAAGGAGACAATTCATACCTTTTACTGAGATGATTCATACTTTTTGTCGAGACTATTTGTACCTTCAGTCTAGACAATTCATACCTTTTGCCGAGACAATTTGTACCCCCTAATTGTAGTATGAATTGTCCAAGATACGAATCGTCAGGGTATGAGTTGTCCTTGAGCCATTTATAGCACAGTCATCGTGGAATGGTTGTAATCTGCATGTGGGCAGTGATGTCCATGCATGCACTTACCAGGTAATAAAAATCGTCATCAGCAAAATTTTAATTAATGAAGCACCGGGTAGAACCCGGTGCTTCATTAATTCAATTTTTGATGATTATTCCCATGGTTAATGTTTGCAATCTAATAATATTGCGTCTGTGGAAATATTGCCCACCGATGGAAAGTGACTAGTCCATGGTGGCCGTACTGTATGCTAGTTGAGCAAATAAAATAGAGAAATCAAAACTGTGTCAAGAAAAACAAATTAAAATAGAAACTCAGATTCATTTTTCTCATATTTTGTTTTGACAGTTGAGACTCTATAGTGCTACCGAGAAGTAATGTGGTAGAGAGCAATTGCATTTTTAGCTCAACTTTGACGAAGTCAAATTTGAGCTATTGTCATGGCCCGTCGCCCGTCTGTCCGTCTGTCCGTACGTCAACAATTGGCTATGGCTCGGGCTAGAGGTCGTATTTATGAACCGATCTTTACGAAACTTTTTGTGTACCTTTGTTATGACCCTGGGACGGGAACGAGTGTTTTTAGGTGTGGTCCAAAATTCAAGATGGCTGCCAGTGGCCATTTTGTACCGATGATGCAAAAATCAGTTTTTTGTACAGAACTTCTGTATGAAAGTTCTGATTTGAATAAAGTTTTGTATAAATGTTTAGTACCATGGGATACATCACATATAATACGGGTTTTTTTCTCGTGCGTAAATTATGCAAATTAGACTGACTTTGATTTATTTAGTGTTACTTTCAGAGCTGTAAGTGCCAAGCTGCTATGGCTCGGGCTAGAGGCCGTATTTATGAACCGATCTTTACGAAACTTCTTGGGTACCTTTGTTATGACCGTGGGACGAGAACGAGTGTTTTTGGGTGCGGTCCGAAATTCAAGATGGCTGCCAGCTGCCATTTTGTACCGACGATGCAGAAATCAGTTTTTTGTACAGAACTTCCATATGAAAGCTCTGATTTGAATAATTTTTTGTATGTATGTTTAGTACCATGGGATACATCACATATAATACGGGTTTTTTTCTCGTACGTAAATTGTGCAAATTAGACTAATTTTGATGTTTTTTTGGGTTACTTTCAGCACTGTAAGTGCAAATGCCAATACGGCTCGGGCTAGAGGCCGTATTTATGAACCGATCTTTACGAAACTTCTTGGGTACCTTTGGTATCACCGTGGGACGAGAACGAGTGTTTTTGGGTCCGGTCCGAAATTCAAGATGGCCGATGGCAGCCATTTTGTACAAAATTAGGTGCAATCAGATTTTTGCACAGAACTTCCATATGAAAGCCCTCATTTGAATAATTTTTTTGTGTGAATGTTTAGTACCATGGGATGCATCACATATAATACAGGTTTTTTTCTCGTGCAGAAATTATGCAAATTAGATGAACTTTGATTTATTCAGTGCAACTTACACAATGTAAGCACACATGTCAATACGGCTCAGGGTAGAGGCTGTATTTATGAACCGATCTTCACAAAACTTCTTGGGTACCTTTGTTATCTCCTTGGGATGAGAATGAGTGTTTCTGGGTACGGTCCAACATTCAAGATGGCTGCCAGTGGCCATTTTGTACCGAAATTAGGTCCAATTAGTTTTTTGTCACAAGTTCTATACAGCTCGTATTTATGAACTGATCTTCACAAAACTTCTTGAGTACTTTTGTTTTCACCTTGGGACAGGAACGAGTGTGTTTTGGGGTGCCTTTGTTATCACTGTGCTATGAGAACAAATATTTTGGGGTTCAGTCAGACCCACTCTGGGACTCAAAGATTTTTTCTAGTTCAGCATCTGACTGTCACCCACCTTTACAATACTTTACCTATACATTTGTTACAGGCAACGGTCAGTATTTATGTACAGACCGTTACAATACTTTATATGTACCTTTGTTATCAGGTCATTACCTAGATGTTTGTCATTGCTGTGTCACATACTATACATGTACATGTCTTTGTCTTGACAAGTTGAGCTACAGTGTCATTGACACTTTCATTTATAATGGATTCAACTTTTTATTTTTCATGCCAGCTCTACTAATGATTATTTATGTTAATGCTGTTTTCTGATGAGGTATCTTTCTAATTTTAGATTTTCGAAGAAGACCTCCATGATAAGTCATGATTTCGAAAGGATTCACCATTTTGGGAATTCTACTTTCAGTGATACTTTTGGTATCAGCAAAGTATGTGATCAAGACCTTTGAGGATCAATCAAAAGACAAAGGTGGTGTGTTCAATCATCTTGTTCGAAATAAAAATACTGGCGAGTTATATTTGTCTGCTGAAAACAGAATTTATAAACTATCTCCAAATCTTCATGCGGAGCAAACAGTACAAACTGGACCATTACCTGACAACCCAGAATGTCCACCTTTTCCAAATCAGCCATGTCCTGGATCCCATGTGAGACATGAAATGCCAAATTTTAACAAGGTCTTATTGATAGATTACAACCACAACAAACTCATTGCTTGCTCTACTCTTTATCATGGATTTTGTGAAAAACGTCACTTGAATGACTTAAGTCAGAAAGATCAAGTGAGCTATACTCCAGTTGTGGCAAATAACAAGACTGCCACAACCTATGCTTTTATTGCAAGAGGACCACCCGAAGAACAGGGCTTCAGAGAGAATGTGTTGTATGTTGGTGCTACATGGACTAGAACAGGCAGTTACATTTTCCGGGAAGCAGTGAAAGCATTTTCTGTTAGAAATTTAGATAACTTTGAATTTGTTTACAAGGAGTTGATATCGGGACAGTCATTCATTGACATCGACTCACTTCAAAGAGATACATTCCCTGTCTACTATAAATATGGTTTTTCATCAGAAAATTTCAGTTACATGGTTACCGTACAAAGAGCTGGTCCATCTCTAACCAATTACATCTCACGATTGATTCGAGTCTGCCAAAATGATAAAAAATTGAACTCTTATGCAGAAATGGATCTGAAATGTACTTACAATGGCCAGCACTATAACATTTTGCAGGCAGCATACTTAGGAAGGGCAGGAACAGAACTTGCACAAAGCATGCAGATACCAACAAGTGAAGATGTTTTGTTTGGAGTTTTCTCAGCAGGCAAGACATATAGTAGTGAACCTCTGCCTAACTCAGCTCTTTGTATTTACCCAATGAGAGAGGTTAGAAGGATTTTTACAGAGAACATTCAAGATTGCTTCAAAGGGATTGGAAATACTGGTCCAGAACATGTTCAGAGCCCATACAATTGTTATAAAACAGTGAGTACATATAAAAAAAAGAGATGTAATTATCGTTTTTAGCTTAACTTGACAAAGTCAAGATAAACTATTGCCATCACACGTGCGGAAGGCTGTTAGTCTGTGAGTCTGTTCACATTTTCCTTTAGCACAGGCTACACCCTGTAGTTCTTGTCTGATCATCACAAAATTTTATATGCAGGCTTGGGGGTCATGTCTAGATGAGAATGTCCCCTTTTGGTCGCGATCGGTCAATCGGTATAGCTGCCCAAGCCCAAAACCTGAAAACCATTAGCACAGTCTACAGGTCATATTTATAAAGGGATTTCATTGTAACTTGGTAGGATGCCTCTGTATAATGTCTAGATGAGAACATCCCCTTTTGGTCGCGATCTGTCAACCGTGACGACTGCCTGAGCCCAAAACCAAAAAACTTTTAGCACAGTCTGCTGGTCATATTTAATATGGAGGGATTTCATTGCAACTTGGTAGGATGACTCCTTATGATGTCTAGATGAGAACTTCCCCATTTGGTCGCGATCTGTCAACCGTGACGACTGCCTGAGCCCAAAACCCGAAAACCTTTAGCACAGTCTACAGGTCATATTTATTCAGGGATTTCATTGTAACTTGGTAGGGTGACTTCATATAATGTCTAGATGAGAACTTCCCCTTTTGGACATGATTGGGCAACTGTGACGGCTACAGGGGCCCGAAGCCTGAAAACCTTTAGCACAGTCTGCAGGTCATATTTATGAAGAGATTTCGTTGTAACTTGGTAGGAGGACTCCAAATAATGTCTAGATGAGAATGTCCCCTTTTGGTTGCAATCATTCAGCCTTGATGGCTGCCTGAGCCCAAAACCCCAAAACCTTTAGCATAGTCTATAGGTCATATTTATGGACGGATTTCATTGTAACCTGTTAGATTGACTCCATATAATGCCTAGATGATGATATCCCCTTTTGGTCGTGATTGGTCAACTGTGACGGCTACAGGGGTCCGAAGCCCGAAAACCTTTAGCATAGTCTACAGGCCATATTTATGAAGGGATTTCAATATAACTTGATAGGATGACTCATTTTGAAATAATTTCACTGTAACTTGGTAACGTTCGTTGACATACGTTAACTGTGAGGGTCACATACATTAACTGTGGAGTCCACATACATTAACTGTGAGGTCCACATTAACCCACACCTCAGTTCTTTAGTACAGTCTACACCTCATATTTTTATTAAAAACATAGCATACAGGGAACAGAAATGAACATATTCCCAATTATCACAATTCTTGTCTTATTTCATAATCCTTTCATAAACATTGAACATTATCCTTTTCATTAAACACAACACACAGACAAGTTAAGCTACCGTGTCATTGACATTTTCATTGTTTTTTCTGCCCGCTCCGTGCAATTGGGATGAAGTTTCTTCCTCAAGAACACATTGGAAATGCTCTGGCTAGATTCAAACCCAAGATCATAAGTCTGAAATTCATGAGGCAATAGAGGCATTTAGATTATTCCCAACTTCAGGGGGCTCAAATGATGTTCCTAAAACTAGGACATGCATGTCCCTAAAATTTACAAATTGAAAAGTGTGGAGTATTTTCAGTTGACCTGATTCTGAAAGTGGCAGTGAATCTATCTGTTTCAGGTGTTTTATTTCCTGAAGATGATGGGGAGTGTGGTGAATATGTTGACTGTGATAGCATTGAATCCTTAAATGTTCAGCTGTGATGTATTTATCATTTACACCACTTCATCCGATTGCCCATGTGGGGGCACAGTGGCGCTGTGTACTAAGGCATACAGGACATTGATAGTACACTTACCTTCAACCTTTGCTAACCCAGCCTCTGCAGAGTTAGTATGTGGGGAGTCTGACAGTTGCTTACCATGGCTCAGTGGTTCTCTCTGGTACTCTGGCTTCGTCCACCCGTAAAACTGTCTGACATGAGGTGACCCTGGTTGTTGGAAGTGTCATTAAACCCTAATAATTAATGAATTTATATAATTTACATTGAGGGTTATTTGCCTTTCTCTGGAATTAACCTGTCATTCTGTTGACTGAAACTTGACTTATGATTCGTCCTTTTAAGTTTGTTTTTTCATTTGTGAACCACCCCAAATGTATTATAATTGCATGTTTTTAATTTTCTCAACTTAAATTATTTGATAAATGAATAGTTCAGTTGTTGCATGTTTACATAAATGTTATACCTTTGAATACCAGTATGCTGTCGACATGTTTAGGGCTCCATTCATTGCAATAATTAGCTTAATTTAACAAAGTCAAGATCAGCTATTGTCATGGTGCATGCGAACATCTGTGAATCTGTCAGTCTGCTTGCCTGACCACAATTCATTCTGCATGTTTAGATACTACATTTCTTTTCCATTCATCACCTAATTTCATATGCATGTTGAGTATATCCAGTTGTGGTTATAGTTGTCACCACTATGGCCACTATAGACTATGGCAGCCATCTTTGATATCTTCAGCACAGGCTACTGGTCACATTTATGCATTGTATGATAAAAATATCAGGGAGGGGGGGGGGGGGGGGGTGGCTGCAGGCATTTGATATACTTTCCCGTAGACCGGTTGGTGCTAGATTGTGCTCTATACATTTTTGTAGAAATTGAAGCTGAAGTTTCACAAAATATAACCACAACGATAAATATTGTACATCACAGCTGTTTATTCATAAATTGCTTGTACAAAACACTTGTCTAACAATGCATTGTTTTTGAAATTCATCAGTAACCTTTACTTGTTACTTCCACTATGGACATCCAGCTCCTATTCTTTAATTGCTCTTCCCTACTTAACTTCCTTCTCCATACACATACAACATAAACAACACCATCTGGTTATGCACCTACCATGCCAAGACATGGCTATACACCTGCCAGTACTGCACCCGCTAATATTGCACCCACCAGAACAGTATATATAGGCATCGCCATCGAGCAGTGGTTGTTTGCCTCAGATGAAGTTCACGTCAAATGAAACCAGTCAGGCTAAACAGGTTTTAAGTGATAATTTGAGGTTTAAGCCCTCTTGTACTCCATTGAGTAGCTCTTTGTTTGATATTCTTCAATTTCGACTTGCACCTCAATTCAATGAATGACCTGAGCCTAAGCTCTAGTATTAGTTCCACCACCATCATCGATTCTCAAAATAAACAGGCAAAAAGACAGAGACACAATACAGAATATGCCATTATATTAATCAATGATCCTAATAAACTGACATACCGCAAAATTGGAAACCGCAGCCGGAAACTCCTCAAAATGGAACTTTAGCTTCAATTTCTACCAAAAATATGTTGTGTACAACCCAGCACCAACCATCTACGGGAAAGTATACCAAGCCCCCGCTCTGATATTTCAGAAGCCTGTCTACAAGATGTACAAGATGTACTCATCCAAGCTGACGGGCAAATTATACAGATGACACAAGATCAATTTCAACAAGAATTCAATGCTACCACCACCAAATTGGAAGCGCTGAAAAGTGAATTCTTATCTTGCAAACTGTATGACAAGAAACTGCATCTACCTCATCACATGCAATTCTTACGGAAAGCATAAGTATGATACCCCCGTGGCCATTCACTTCAACCAAAACAACCACCACCCAATGGATCTAATTTACCTCATCATACAAGTTATCTACTCCGACCCTGAACACCCCAATACAGTTGACCAGTGTCGGAGAATAGAAATTAAATGGATATGCACTCTCAGAACACTTCAACCTCTAGGACTTAACAGAAAACACTCCTAGTGTATTGGTAATGGTAATGGATGATTGCCCATAATGACACCATGGCAGCCATCTTTGATTTCTTAGAAGACTGTCTGTAATTCTATCAGCACAGGGCAGAGCACCCAGTTCCCTTCCTGTCATCACCAAATTTTATATTCATGTTCAGGTTCATACCTTAATGTTGTATTATGGGCACAGTCGATCATCTGCAATGGCTGCCACATCAGCCTTTCTTGGATTCATTGGACCAGACAATGGTTAGCATTTATCATTAATTTTCTTGAAATTTGACAGTCACTTAGGATGATGAATAGATGAAAGCATCCCATTTTGGTAATCTTGTCCCCCTCCCTCCCCCCTAAAAAAAGAAGTCAATAATTATGTCAAAATTTGTCTAAATGCCAATCGCAGAATCATTGACACTTTCATTTTGATGGTCTGGGGGAGAATTGTAGAACTTTAGATATGAGCCTTGTCCATTTGTCCATGTGTGTATGTCCATGTTTCTGTGTGTCCAGATTTTTGGTACCTTCATGGTGCACTCATCTCCTGCAGTTTTCAGTATAGATGATGGTGAAAACAATAATGGATCACTATCCCCGTTGACGAAGTCCCCTAAACTTCTCCTATATTTTTCAGTGGATTTTTACAAAACTTAGTTTGAAGTATCGGTATCAAGTGTAGATGTGCATATGGTGAGGAATTTTCAATGCGACAAATTTTGTGTGGTTACTGCCCTTGGAAATAGCAAAATTTCCATCACAAAGGCTTGTCTGCTTAATTCCTTCTACATTTTTTATTGGATTTTCACGAAAATTAGTCTGAAGTATCAGTATCAAGTGTAGATATGCATGTGGTCAGGAAGTTTCGATGCAACAAATTTTACTTTGTTAATGCCCTTGGAAATCGCAAAATTTCCATCACAAAGGCTTGTCCACTTAATTTCTTCTACATTTTTAGCGTAACTTGACAAAGTCAAGATAAGCTATTGCCATCACGCATGCGGAAGTCTGTTAGTCTGTGAGCCTGTTCACATTTTCCTTTAGCATGGGCTACACCCCGCAGTTCTTGTCTGATCGTCACGAAATTTCACATGCAGGTTTGGGGTCATGTCTAGTAGGGCTGGGCGATATGGGAATCTGAATACCGGTAACGATATCAGAAAAAATATCGCGATATACCGGTATATCGTGCAGCAGTGTGTGAAACGCATATTAAGTGCAAGGGATATCATGACTAAAAAATATATTTTTGGAGCAAAAGAAAGAAGTATCACTTACTGCTCTGGAAAAATGAGTGATTTGAATGGAAGTCGGAAGACCATAATAATCCATGTCTACAAAGTTATTGAACCTATTGTTTAATACGAAAATAAGCCATAAAACTATCATGGGTTTACTGGCTTTCATCTGAATCTGGGATACAAGTAAATTAGTCTTTGTCAATTTAATTCCTGTGAAAACATGGCCAGCCTCTCTTGACTGATAAGCATTTAATTACTGAGCCAGGCAATTGTCACATTGTGTTAATTGCGTATGTGTGGCTTCATGAAAACAGTGGCAAACAAAACTTTTTATCAAAACAACGGGTATCCAGTTGATGGGATTCTGAGGGCCTGGTTTCACAAAGAACCAGAAGTAGCTCCTCCCCTTCTATCTTCCAGCAGTGAACTTCCTCAGATGACAATGTCAAATGTCATCTGTCACATGTCAGGCCAGTCGGTCTGTTGATATTAAGCACGCCTCCAAGACGTGATCACCCTTCACTTTCATGAGAGTCTGCAGGTGTCAATCACCAGCTGACAATGTTTTCTCCCAGTGATGGCATCACACCTCTGTCATATTTGACAAAAATTGTTGCACATTTCGCAATTGTGAATATGTGTGATTTGAAACATTTTTGTGTCAGATTGCTGACGACGAATTAAGCGATAAGTATAGCTTGCGGATTACAGTTCAAACAAATGCGACCAACAGCAGGTGACCGTGTTTTTACAGCGTGACAGTCGGGTGTGTTTTCCGTGTAACAACAAACTATTTGTGTGATGTGTGCTACTTTAATTATTCACTAATTAAAAATAATCAAACAAATTTAGCAAACAAGTATTACATTTTTATTTCATAATTTCTCCATGAATGCTTGCATGTCGGTGACGATAAACGAGATAGAACGTTACTCTCATCATCTCTCGCTGTTTATCATTTGTTCACGAAATAAGGAAAGATAAACTTCCTGTATTTTCAAAGCAACTTTCTGTGCGATTTAACGCAAAAACACATGTTGAAATTTTATTATCATGTGACCCAAACCAATATCGTTACAGACGATATACCGGTATTGCCAAAAAATAGACGATATTTAACCGGTACCGATTTCAATACCGGTATTTACCGGTATATCGAAATATCGCCCAGCCCTAATGTCTAGATGAGAACGTCCCCTTTTATATGGCTGCCTGAGCCCAAAACCCGAAAACCATTAGCACAGTCTACTGGTCGTATTTATGAAGGGATTATGAAGGGATTTCATTGTAACTTTGTAGGATGCCTCTGTATAATGCCTTTTGGGCATGATCTGTCAACCGTGATGGCTGCCCAAGCCCGAAACCCAAAAACTTTTAGCACAGTCTGCAGGTCATGTTTAATATGGAGGGATTTCATTGTAACTTGGTAGGATGACTCCTTATGATGTCTAGATGAGAATTTCCCCATTTGGGCGTGATCTGCCAACCGTGACGACTGCCTGAGCCCAAAACCCGAAAACCTTTAGCACAGTCTACAGATCATATTTATTGAGGAATTTCATTGTAACTTGGTGGGTTGACTTCATATAATGTCTAGATGAGAAGGTCCCCTTTTGGACGTGATTGGGCAACTGTGATGGCTACAGAGGCCCGAAAACCTTTAGCATAGTCTACCGGTCATATTTATGAAGGTATTTCATTGTAACTTGGTAGGATGACTCCAAATAATGTCTGGATGAGAATGTCCCAAATTGGTCGCGATCATTCAGTCTTGATGGGTGCCCGAGTCCAGGGCTCGACTTGAGTAAAATGGTCGGGGCCTAAAAAAGGTGCCCCACATATTGAGGTCAGGGCCTTTTCGGGGCTGATTTTCCATTTTGTCCATTATTGTTAGTGCTTTTTTGTGGAAAATGTCGGGGCTTGAAAAAAAGCCCCCAGCAAGTGCTCCTCGGGGCTGATCTCGGGGCCTGGGCTGATCAGCCCCGACTCAAGGCAAGCCCTGTGAGTCCAAAAACCATTAGCATAGTCTATAGGCCGTATTTATGGAAGGATTTCATTGTAACTTGTTAGGTTGACTCCATATAATGCCTAGATGATGACATCCCCTTATGGTCGTGATTGGTCAGCTCTGATGGCTACAAGTGCCCGAAGCCCGAAAATCTTGAGCACAGTCTACATGTCATATTTATGAAGGGATTTCATTGTAACTTCGTAGGATCACTCCAGATGATGCCCAGATAAGAATGTCCCCTTTTGGTTGCGATCATTCAACCATGATGGCTGCCCAAGCCCAAAGCCCGAAAACCTTTAGCACAGTCTTCAGTTCATATTTATGAAGGGATTTCATTGTAACTTGGTAGGTTGACTTCATATAATGTCTAGATGAGAACAGCCCCTTTTGGACACCATTAGGCAACTGTGACGGCTACAGGGGCCTGAAGCCCAAAAACCTTTAGCACAGTCTACAGGTGATATTTATGAAGGGATTTCATTGTACCTTGGTAGGATGACTCCAAATAATGTCTAGATGAGAACGTCCTCTTTTGGTTGCGATCATTCAGCTTTGATGGCTGCCCGAGCCCAAAACCCCAAAACCTTTAGCATAGTCTATAGGTCATATTTATGGAAGAATTGCATTGTAACCTGTTAGTTTGACTCCATATAATGCCTACATGATGACATCCTCTTTTGGTCGTGATTGGTCAACTGTGTCAGCTTCAGGGGCCTGAAGCCCGAAAACCTTGAGCACAGTCTACAGGTCATATTTATGAAGGGATTTCATTGTAACTTTGTAGGATCACTCCAGATGATGCCCAGATGAGAATGTCCCCTGTTGATTGCGATCATTCAACCATGATGGCTGCCAGAGCCCAAAGCCCCAAAACCTTTAGCACAGTCTACAGGTCATATTTATGAAGGGATTTCATTGTAACTTGGTAGACTTCATATAATGTCTAGATGAGAACGTCCCCTTTGGACGCAATTGGGAAACTGCCGGCTACAGGGGCCCGAAGCCCGAAAACCTTTAGCACAGTCTACAGGCCATATTTATGAAGGGATTTCAATGTAACTTGATAGGATGACTCGATTTGGAATAATTTCACTGTAACTTGGTAAATTTCGTTGATATATGTTAACTGTGAGGGCTACATACATTAACTGTGAGGTCATATTAACCCACCCCTCAGCTTTTTAGTACAGTGCACACCTCATAATATTTTTATCAAAAACATAGCATACGGGGAACAGAAATGAACATATTCCCAATTATCACAATTCTTGTCTTATTTCATAATCCTTTCATAAACATTGAACATTATCCTTTTCATCAAACACAACACACAAGTTAAGCTACAGTGTCATTGACACTTTCATTTATTAGATTTTTACGAAACTTGGACTGAAGTATCAATATCAAGTGCAGATGTGCATGTGGTTGGGAATTTTCGATCCGGCATGGTTATAGCCCTTGGAAATAGCAAAATTTCCATTGCAAAGGCTTGTCCACTTAACTCCTACATTTTTTATTAGCTCAACTTGACAACGTCAATTATGAGCTATTGGGATTGATGGTGATCTGTCATCCGTCCATACGTACATGCATCTGTCCATCCCCAATTCCTTTAGCACAGCCTACAGGCTGTAGCTCTCACCTGCTCAGTCCCAAATTTCATATGTAGCTTTGAGGCAATGTCTAAATAGGAGCCATCATATGTTTCTGAATGCCGTTAAAAAATATGGCCGCCAGTGGCCATCTTAGATTTGGCATATAAATTGTCAACAATTCCATTGGCACACCCTACAGGCTGCACCTCTCACCCGATCTTTTTCAAATTTCATATGTAGCTTTTGCATGATGTCTAAATGGGAGCTATTGAATTTTTCTGAATTTTGTTGAAAAACATGGCTGTCAGCAGGTATCTTGGATTTGTCCAACAATTCCTTTAGCACATCCTACAGGCCACGGCTCTCACCCAATCAGTCCAAAATATGATATATGGCTTTGGGGCAATGTCTAGTTGGAGCTATTAAATTTTTCCAAATTTTGTTGAAAAACATGGCTGGCAGTGGCCATCTTAGATTTGGCTATAAATTGTCAACATTTCCATTAGCACACCCTACAGGCGGCATCTCTCACTCGATCTTTTTGTCCCCCGAAAAAATTTGTATGGGGAACTATTAAAATGGCCGGTGTGAGTCTGAGTGTGCATCCATCCGTCCCACATTGGTTTCCCGATGATAAATTTAGTTATAGTTGGCCAAATCAAATGAAATGTAATATGTAGGTGTGTCAAGATAAAATACAGGTCAAATTCGATTTGGGGTGTGGTCTGACAGTTTTTGCCAGAGCTATGCCCCTTCTTTAGTGCTGAAACGGTTGGCCTATTTTTGTAACCGGCTAACCTTCAGGCATAACTGGATTTAAACCAGATATCTGCTAATTTTAGCCGCTGGTATTATTGCAATGTCTGCGTCGCAAAATCAGTAAGTTTTGCTTGGTCATGAAAACTGTTTGTATTATTTGTCCATTTTCAGTTTTTTTTTTTTTAGGGTTTAACGACACATTACCAGCCAGGTCATATCATGTCAGTGACAGTTTTATGGGTGGAGGAAGCCGGAGTACCCGGAGAGAACCACCGAGCAACGACGAGCAGCTGTCAGCTCTCAAACATCATAACTCTGAACTCGGCACCGAGGCACAGGCAGGGTTAGATTGGTTGAAGACATGCTGACCATCGACGTGCAATATGCCTTAGTACACAGCGTCATCGTGCCCACATGTAGGCAATCGGGGTGCTCCCGTGTTGTCCTTGAGCATGGCACTTCACCCCGATTGCCTACATGGGGGCACGATGACGCTGTGCCATTTTCAGTTAAGTTGTTCAGTTGATTGAAATTTTTTAGGTTATAAGCCATTTTGTCCATCAATCCGTCTGTCCATCCATCTGATATTTTGTTCTCTCGGTGCATGTCCTAAAATTAGATATACACAGGGAATATTTTGACCGTATCGCATCGCATTGCATTACATCGCATAATACATGTACATAAAGCCATTAAAGCTATGTAAAATCTTGTTACAGATCGTGAATTGTGACACAGGTATTGTTGGTCCTCAGAGTATTTGATACTTGAATTCGCATCGCAAAATGCTATACAAAAATGTCCAAATGCTAACCATTTCTCTTTCATGTTGGTCTCATCTTCACTATTTATTCATCCCTTTTTGAAACCTAGAAGGAAACTGCTATTCACATTTTTAAAAATAAAAAATAACCTGGTCCTCATTGAAAACTAGCAAAAGGTCCCCCCTCCCCCGCCCCCCCCCCCCCTCCACCCCAAACATTGGTCAAAACATACCCAACACTTGAGCACCACTTAACTTGTTCAAAGGCCAACATAATGCTGCTGTAACTTTTAAAATTTGTTTCCAGTTTGTACCTGCATGTGTTTTGTCATTGGTGAGTGGGAGAACAATTTTTCTTCCAACTGCCTACAATATTGCTTGTCATGGGTGAGATACCTGGGTAAGACAGATCTATCTTACCCACCTTACGTGACCACCCTCATTTGAATTTTCAGACTTGTCAACATTTGCATCTTGTTAACAAACATGACGTCTTGCTTTACTTCAGTTGAACTTGATAAAACTATCCATCTCAACCCCAGACCACTTGATGATTTTTATCTCGCCACATGCCATATGATGTCATGGAAATCACTAATTTCAAAAGTGGAATCACTGGAATATCAGCTCTATTATCTTTTAACATGTTAACCAATCGCTGACGCAAGACACCACTCATCTCTTTTTGTAACCAATGCAAACTTAAAAAAAATAAATAATTAAATGGTTTATGTCTGATAATTTACCCAAGTTAAATTGATACTTTTGTCCCTTGAGTGCAACAAGGCTTTTCAAAAGCATTGCAAAGCCTTCTTGCAGTCAGGGGACGAAATACACCATCATCCATGCTATTCTGTAGATTATGAGGCCTTTTGATGGCAATGAAATAATTACAAAAATAAAAATAAAATAAAAAACAGCCCACCCACATGCAGTTTTACAAAAAATGGACTGAGAAACAGAAGAACTACTTTGTTGGACCTAAATTATAATTTATATTTTATTAGCACAATACATGGTGCTGAATGCAAGATGTTTGATGGTGTTTTTTGTCAGTTTGATTAATAAAACAATCCAAGTTTTAGTCGGTCAGTCAGCTCTTTAAAGTGTGTCAGAGGCAAGGTCAACAGACTGTCAGTTTGAGTTGAGTTGTGAAATCTGTTATGCAGTTAGTGAAACAAAGCCTCATAGGCATTTCCATCTGTCAGAGTAGTATCATCAACTGTCAGAGGATTTTGGTTTTGATTTTGGAATTTTCTCATGCAGAGATCAGTTGTTAGTAAATGGGTTAAAATATATTATGATTTCATAATTTGCAGGAAAAATACCTTCAAAATCTGAAACTAAAAATAATGTTTATTTGCATGGTTTTATTTAATAAGTAGCAAGTTTGTACAAATCTTAGTCAAAGTTTGTACAAATCTAAGTCAAATTACACAAAACTTTTTCTTGGAAATTTGGCAGACAAAACAAGAAACACAATGTTGAGGTAAGTTCTCTTTATATGATAAAATCAGTTCATGATATTGATGTTAACTTACAGGTTACATATCCATTTCCTAATGTTATCATGTAGCTCACCCCCTGCCCCTTCTCCCTCCTCCCACTCCCCCCTCCCCCCTCCCCCCCCCAAAAAAAGTGTACCTAAATCTCAAAAGAAGTGAGCAATTGATTGCACACCCAGCACTAAAAGCAATCAGGGGTGAGCTTGGGTGGATGAGGATCAAGGACAGGATAGACTTATTGAAACTCTGTTATCTTAATTATTTGGTAAATCTCCCCGACAGCCGATGGTGTAAAGTAATGTTCCTGAGAATTTTCAACTCAAATATCACGACAGGATGGATGGTCCAAGTGAGGGAACTAATAGAGAACTACTCATTGGAGATCTCGGACCTAGACGTTGGGGCAAACCAGGGTAAAAAAATCGTCAGAGAAAGGGTCACGGAGGATGTAGCCTTAATTGGTGAGAGAGGGTAAAATCAAAGAGATCTTTGGGTGGCATGTGTGATAAAGAGAAGCCTGGTTTGAAGAGTACCTTGATGGCACCTTTGGGGGGGGGAGGGGGCTCACTGTTGTTCAAGCAGAGGTCGCGGTCCCTGGAGCTGAGGGGAAAAATTGGGAAAAATAGTGAAAAGGAGTGCCAGATATGCAATTTGGGCGTGGCGGAGACCCTGGAACACTTTCTTCTAGAATGCCCAAAATACCAGTCTAAAGGAATAAGATTCCCTGGGAGTATAATGGGGAAGTGTAATGGGAGAATGAAGGACATGTGGTTAGTGGGAGACTCAAAGGAGAGGGTTAATATGCTAATCAGAGAGATTGGGAAGAATGGGACAAGGGATGTCATCAAGCAGTTCGTCTCCGAGTGTTGGGAGGAGAGAAGAAGCGTGGGAATAGGCAGGCAGTTGGGAGTACAGGGGTAACCAAGGCCTTCTCAGCCGAGAACCGCAACAAATCAGCAGCCAGCTGAAGTGTTATTATTATTACACCTGGGTTTTTAAAACTTGAAGGACTGGATGATGGTGGTAATAAGTTTCAGGTAGTGAGTTAATAAACACATTCCTTCCAGGTATTCATTCATACAGCTAATCTTTTGGAAATATATTTAGATGGAACAATAATTTCAACAGTATCTGCAAAATTTAGGCACACACACATACTCCATAAACTAAACACATGCATGTATTTGAATACTGCTGAGACAGGTGTTTCCATCTTCCTCACAGCTGGAATGCAAGTTTATCAAAGAATTAGTATCCAATAAGTAGGCAATCTGGTATTCAGATTGAGTGCTGCTATCAGTGAACATTTTATTGAATATTTTTATGGAATAATTTAACCCATGCATGTATATGAAATCAGACCTACTTATCTGCATGACCCATGCTTGGATATGAAATTATAGCTGGCCCTAATCTTATCATTTTATTACCATATAGGAGAATCTTTCCTCTGAATTTTATACATTGAGAAATTGAATGCATGGAACCTGTTCTGAATTTCCCCTGAGATCTGAGCAGTTTTGCAATGGGAATAGGATGAATTGTTAGTCCTCTGTTATCAATCCATCCCCAGACATGTGATGTGGATAGTCCACTGTGGGAGCCCAGAAAGTGGAGCAGTGCTTGTTAGGGCTGCACGGTATTATGGTACACCGGTTGGTACCGGTATTGAAATCGTCACAGTTCAAAACCATCCATCAAAAATGAATACCGGTATACCGTGAGTAACGGTATACAATTTTGGGGTCCGGTATTATGATTTGAAATGCGTGTTTTCTTGAAATAAAAATATAAATAATGTGCGAAAATGTGGCAAACACATATTAAATGCAAGGGATATCATGAATAAAAAAGATATTTTTGGAGCAAAAGATAGAAGTATCACTTACCGCTCTGGGAAAATGAGTGATTTGAATGGAAGACGATAAAAATCCATGTCTACAAAGTTATTGAACCTATTGTTTAATACGAAAATAAGCCATAAAATTATCATGGGTTTACTGACTTTCATCTGAATCTGGGATACAAGTAAATTAGTCTTTGTCAATTTAATTCCTGTAAAAATATGGTCAGCCTCTCTTGACTGATAAGCGTTTAATTACTGAGCCAGTCAATTGTCACATTGTGTTAATTGCGTATATGTGGCTTCATGAAAAACAGTGGCAAACAAAACAATCATAACAACGGGTGTCCAGTTGATGAAATTCCAAGGGCTTGGTTTCACAAAGAACCAGTAGTAGCTCCTCCCCTTCTCCTATCTTCCAGCAGTAAACTTCCTCAGATAACAATGTCAAATGTCATCTGTCACATGTCAGGCCAGTTGGTCTGTTGATATTAAGCATGCCTCCAAGACGTGATCACTCTTCAGTTTCATGATAGTCTGCACGTGTCAATCACCAGCTGACAATGTTTTCTCCCAGTGATGGCGTCACACGACTGTCATATTTGACAAAAATTGTTGCACATTTCGCAATTGTGAATATGTGTGATTTGAAACATTTTTGTGTCAGATTGCTGACAAACAACAAATTAATGAACTTCAAAATTGTTTTACATCCAAAGTAAACTCAAAACTTAGAAGGTATCGAATTACATGAGTTGTTTTTCACCTGGGACCTTGTACATAACATTTATCAAGCACTTTCAGAAAAGTAAGTAGATACATGTATTTCAGTTTTATTTTGTTTTCAATCTGAACTGTTTCATGGTATACCGGTACCGCAGTATTGTTTTCAATACCGTCACCGGTACTAAAATCCGAATACCGTGCAGCCCCAGTGCTTGTTTACTATTATGAACAAGATCTGTTTCACTGGTGAAATAGGACCCGAAAACCATCATCAGGGCTAGAAGTTCTCTAAAGTGGGCAACATGAGCATAAATGATTGGGAAACTTGACTTCACAGTACAGCTGCTGTGCACTGGTGCTATCCATGCTTGGGGAGTGATGTCCACGCATACATTTACCAGGTAATATAAGTCATCAGCAACAAAATTTTAATTAATGAAGCACTGGGTTGTACCTGGTGGTTCATTAATTAAATTTTTGATGACTGTTCCTATAATTAGTGTTTGGAATTTAATATTATTGCTTCCGTGGAAATATTGCCCACCCGTGGAAAGTGACCAGCCCACGGCGGCCATACTGTATACTTTTGTTGTGAATTTATGATCATGATAGAGCCATAGAAAATGCCCATTAGAGACATAATAATAATACGGTTGGATATTTGTTGGAATGGCTCTGCCCTTCCCCATGCAAGACCATTTACATGTATTCTAGGGCTGTCACAAATAATCAGTTAATGGGACAGTAATCCAGTAATTTGTAAAAATATAGACTCTCAGATTTTGCTTTTATGTGAAAGAGCATGTGAAAAAATCCCTGCTGTATGCAGAGTTTTAAGAAGCAAAAGCAACTCAAAATTACTTGAATCTGTAATTAAAAAACTTCAATGCAGACCATATTTCAGAAAGCGCAACATTGCAAAAATATAAACGAAGTTAACCTAAAGTTATTGGAAGTAAACAAACATCCATTAAATCATTACTGAATATACATGATTTCTAATATCAACTTTGATGTTGTTTGAATAAATAACTGCCACAAACAACTACTGTGCATTATTTTAGCAATAATTGGGCATTATTAGACAAAAAAAACTTTTGTATGAAACCAAATAAATTGCATTTATGTATCCAATAAAATGCACAGCATGTTTATCAACAATGGTAAACTGAAATAAATTTCATTGACGTGTACATGTATGCTATAAATAGACCCAAGTGAACACAGACTTCTTCTTGGCCCTTCTTAGCCAGTTTTGACGAATATTAAAATTGATATTGCACAGAATGTTCCATGAGTGAGTGGCTAATCAATTAGAGTTGAAAAACTACTTCATGCCAAATTGACGAAAAATACCATCAAACATCTTTCCTTCAGAACCATGTACTGTGCTTTTATGCCCCAAGAGATTCTCTTGGGAACATTATGTTTTCACCATGTCCATCCGTTAACTTTTTGTTTCCATCAGATAACTAAAGAACCGCTTTTTTGATCAAATCATATTTCAGACTAACTTGTGGATGACTAGACGATGCTTCCTTTCGATTTTGGTCCAGCTAGCCATTTCAATATAGCCGCCATGACAGCCATATTGAATTTGGTTTCCATTAAATAACTAGTGAATGATGACTCGAATCATTTTTAGCTCAACTTTGACATAGTCAAATTTGTGGTAATGTCATGGCCAGTCTGTCCATCTGTCAATTCAATATGGCTCGGGCTAGAGACTGTATTTATGAACTGATCTTTACGAAACTTATTGTTGGATACCTCTGTTATCACCCTGGGAGGAGAACGAGTGTTTTTGGGTGCGTTTCAAGATGGCCATGGTCAGCCATTTTGTACCGAAATTAGTGCAATCATTTTTTTGTACGGAACTTCTGTATGAAAGTTCTGATTTGAATAAATTTTTGTATGAATGTTTAGTAACATGGAATACATCACATGTAATACAGGTTTTTTTCTTGTGCAGAAATTATGCAAATTAGATGAACTTCGATTTATTCAGTGCTACTTATACACAGTAAGTACACATGTGAATACGGCTCGGGCTAGGGGCTGTACTTATGAATGGATCTTCACAAAATTTCTTGGGTACCTTTGTTATTACCTTGGGACGAGAACGAGTGTTTTGGGGTGCAGTCCTAAATGCAAGATGGCTGCCAGCAGCCATTTTGTACCAAAATTAGGTGCAATCAGTTTTTTGTACAGAACTTCTATATGAGCTTACAGTACAGTGGTTTTTTTTCATTGACGACTATACAAATATTTCCTCTTCTCCCCATCTCATCAAGCTGATTTGGGTAAAAACAACCATCTATCCATTTAGTTTATCATCTCATGAAAAAAAATATGCTGAAAAAAATATGTGAATTTTGCCTTTAAATTTGGAGCTTCCTGTACTCCCGTCCAGTTTCACACTGAATGAAATTAAACAGATTTTTACCTACCCCCACCCAATTTTAATCTCTCACACATTTCAGAAGACAGTAGTCACCAAAATTTTATATCTTTTACAAAACATGCACTTTAAAATTTTATTCACACTTACAAGCTCAGTTCATTTTCCACCAATCGGATAATTCCAGGAACTTTTATCCTCCATTCAAGGTTGTGGTTCAAACCGCTAGAGGTGCTGTTTGCATGAAAACACTGTATTGTAACCTAAACGTTCTACAAAGTCAATAAAAATATATGTAATTATGGGTTTAAATTAAAGAAAAAATACTGTCTAATATATTAAATATCTTTTTTCAAATTTCAATGCTCTTTGCCTGATCTATCAGCATTACAATTTATTTATTTATTAGGGTTTAATGACACTTAAACAGCCAGGGTCATATCGTGTCGGTGACAGGTTTATGGATGGAGGAAGTCGGAGTACCCAGAGAGAACCACCTAGCAATGACGAGCAGCTGCCAGCTCCCCAAAGCATTACAATTAACCTACCCCGATTAGTTGAGTGAAAAAAAATCATGTGTCACTTTTTAGCTCCACCTGGCAAAGTCAGCAGAGCTTTTCTGATATCGAGTTGTCCGTCTTCCGTCTGTCTGTCGTCCGGCGTCAACATTTTGTTTGTCCGAGCCATAATTTCTTTACCACTGGATATTTTTTAACTAAACATTATAACAGTGTGTATTGTCAATAGGCAGTGTGCCATCAATCACAATAAGGTCTGTATCCATCAAGGTCATGGTCACAGACGACATGATAAAGGTAACACTCAGGAAAATGTCAAAATTTTGTTTGTCCAAGCCATAATTTCTTTACCACTGGATATTTTTTAACAAAACTTTATAACAGTATGTATTGTCACTAGGCAGTGTGCCATCAATCATAATGTCTGTATCAATCAAGGTCAAGGTCACAGGCGACATGGTAAAGGTAACACTCAGAAAAACATCAACATTTTGTTTGTCCGAGCCATAATTTCTTTACCATTATTATTATATATGCATTGTCACTAGGCAGTGTGCCATCAGTCATAATAAGGTCTGTATCATCTGTCTGTCCATCTGTGTTTACATTACGATACTTAAGTGGCTTCGATTTGGTAAAACGGGATACTTATGTGGCCAATTTCTTTTACATGGCTAAAGGGTTCAGCTGACCTTTTTAAAATGATCTGTTGGACATATCTAGCCTATTTAATTTTATAGAACCCCCCTCCCTCCCTCTCCCCCCCCCCCCCCCCCCCCCCCCCCTAAGTTGGAAGCACAAATGTCCATGGACATGTAGGTCCATGTCGAAATCCAAATATTATGTTACTAATTATTAGTCCCCTACGGGAACCGTAAGGGGACTATAGGATTGCACTCCGTCCGTCTGTCTGTCTGTCCGTCTGTCCGTCCATCCGTCCGTCCATCCATCCATCCGTCCATCCGTCCGTTTTTTATGTTACCACCTCACCCTCCAACATGCTTTAAGCTACACCTTTCATGTTTGGTACATGGATAAATGGTTCTGAGGGGATGATGCATGCTCAAAATTTTTTTTTCAAAATCCAAGATGGCGGAATGTTGGCCATTTTTGTTGTGTTTTTTAAGCTTTTTTCTCTATTTTCATGTTACCACCCCTCCCACCAACATGGTTCAAGCTACACCTTTCATATTTGGTACATGGATAAATGGTTCTGAGGGGATGATGCACGCTCAAATTTTTTTTTTCAAAATCCAAGATGGCGGAATGGCAGCCATTTTTGTTGTGTTTTTTAAGCTTTTTTTTCTCTATTTTGATGTTACCACCCCTCCCACCAACATGGTTCAAGCTACACTTTGCATATTTGGCACATGGATAGAGGGTTGGGAGGGGATAATGCATGTTCAATATTTTTTCTTCAAATCCAAGACGGCGGCATGGCGGCCATTTTTGTTGTGTTTTTTAAGCTTTTTTTCTCTATTTTATGTTACCACCCCTCACTCCAACATGATTCAAGCTACACTTTTTATATCTGGCACATGGATAGAGGGTTGTAATGGGATGTTGCACGTTCAATATTTTTTTTCCAAATTTCAAGATGGCGCCATGGCAACCATTTCTGTTGTGTTTTTTAAGCTTTTTTCTCTATTTTATGTTACCACTACTCCCTCCAACATGTTCAAGCTGCACTTTTCATATATGGTACATGGAATAAGCATGTTGTGAGGGGATTATGCACGCTCAATATTTTATTTTCAAAATCTAACATCTGTCTGTCTGTCCATCTGTCTGTCTGTCTGTCTGTCTGTCTGTCTGTTTTTACCACCTCTCCCTCTAATATGCTTCAAGCTACACCTTTCATATTTGGTACATGGATAAATGGTTCTGAGGGGATGAGGCACAGTCAATATTTATTTTTCAAAATCCAAGATGGCAGAATGGCGGCCATTTTTGTTGTGTTTTTTTTAAGCTTTTTTTCTCTATTTTATGTTACCACCCCTCCCTCCAACATGGTTCAAGCTACGCCTTTCATATATGGTACATGGATAAAGGGTTGTGAGGGGATTATGCACGCTCAATATTTTTTTTTTTAAAATCCAAGATGCTTATATTCTCTAATGTCTTCTGTGACAAAAACACCTTTTGTCACAAAAGCGTCGTAGGGGACTAATACCACCTCGGTGGTCAAACACTTGTTCCAAATATTATGTGGCTAATTATTCCACTGTTATGAGCTACAGTATTGCTATCGGCTGCATCTGGTTACATCTGATATAATTCCAACGTATTCTGATTGTATAATGGTACATTTTGTTGTAATTAACTAATTCATAGACACATAATATTCTGTTTTTGGCTCACCAACGATAGTTATACCCCCGCTTCGAAGAAGTGGGGGCTATATAGGAATCGCCCTGTACGTCCGTACATCCATCCGTCCGTCCGTCTGTCCGTCCGTACGTACGTCCGTCCGTACGTCTTTCCGGACCTGAAATTCTTGTGTGCGCAACTCCTACATTTATCAATCAATTTGGACAAAACTTTTCAGACATCATCACTACTAAGTGAACATGCGCATATTTCAAGATTTTTGATCTGCGACAATTTTAACCAGGTTATCTCCCTTTAACTTAGATTTATTGTGTCTTTCCATCGGAACAAATTCTTGTGCGCGCAACTCCTCCTACATTAATGAACCGATTTTGATGAAACCTTTCAAACATCATCTCTACTAAGTGAACATGTGCATATTCCAAACTTTTTAATCTGCGACAATTTTAACCAGGTTATCTCTCTTGAACTTTGATTTAATATGGGTTTCTACATGAAATTCTTGTGTGCGCAACTCCTCCTACATTTATCAATCAATTTGGACAAAACTTTTCAGACATCATCACTACTAAGTGAACATGCGCATATTCCAAGATTTTTGATCTGCGACAATTTTAACTATGTTATCTCCCTTTAACTTAGATTTATTATGGGTTTCTACATGAAATTCTTGTGCGTGCAACTCCTCCTACATTTATCAATCAATTTGGACAAAACTTTTCAGACATCATCACTACTAAGTGAACATGCGCATATTCCAAGATTTTTGATCTGCGACAATTTTAACCAGGTTATCTCCCTTTGACTTAGATTTATTGACTTAGATTTATTGTGTCTTTCCATCCGAACAAATTCTTGTGTGCGCAACTCCTCCTACATTAATGAACCGATTTTGATGAAACCTTTCAAACATCATCTCTACTAAGTGAACATGTGCATATTCCAAACTTTTTAATCTGCGACAATTTTAACCAGGTTATCTCTCTTGAACTTTGATTTAATATGGGTTTCTACATGAAATTCTTGTGTGCGCAACTCCTCCTACATTTATCAATCAATTTGGACAAAACTTTTCAGACATCATCACTACTAAGTGAACATGCGCATATTCCAAGATTTTTGATCTGCGACAATTTTAACCAGGTTATCTCCCTTTGACTTAGATTTATTATGTCTTTCCGTTCGAACAAATTCTTGTGTGCGCAACTCCTCCTACATTAATGAACCGATTTTGATGAAACCTTTCAAACATCATCTCTACTAAGTGAACATGTGCATATTCCAAACTTTTTGATCTGCGACAATTTTAACCAGGTTATCTCTCTTGAACTTTGATTTAATATGGGTTTCTGCATGAAATTCTTGTGTGCGCAATTCCTACATTTATCAATCAATTTGGACGAAAGTTTACAGACATCATCACTACTAAGTGAACATGTGCATATTCCAAAATTTTTGAGCTGTGGCTATTTTAACTAGGTTATCTCCCTTTAACTTGGATTTATTATGGGTTTCTACATGAAATTCTTGTGCGTGCAACTCCTCCTACATTGATCAATCAATTTTGACGAAACCTTTCAAACATTATCACAACTAAGTGAACATACGCATATTCCCAAATTTTTGATCTGCGACAATTTTAACCATGTTATCTCCCTTTAACTTGGATTTATTATGGGTTTTCAAATGGGATTCTTGTGTGTGCAACTACTCCTACATTAATGAACCGATTTTGAATACATGTTGCACATTGTAAATGTGTTTTTCCAAATGTAAACCATATATGTGTGGGCTCTTTAAGTATTCAGTGCTGTTCTGTGGAAGGCCACATGCAAATACAAATTTCAACAACAAAAAATGATCTTTATGTATACATTTCCTTATGGCCTTCGCCTACATGATCAGAAGTGCATTCCTCTAAAAACCCAAAGCGGGAGTATTAATCACCTTCAGTGATAGTTCTAGTTGTGTGAGCCTGTAGCATAGCCCTCATGTCGACGTCTGTGTCTGGATTCATACATTTTAAACTTTTGTGTACAGGTTTTGATTTTTAGCTCACCTGACTGAAAGTCAGGGGGAGCTTTTCTTATCACTCTTCGTCCATTGTCCATCCGTCCGTCCGTCGTCTGTCGTCCTGCGTGAAGGTGGTGTTTAATCCTCTTTCTCCTAAACCACTGGCCACATTTTAATTAAATTTCATGCAAGTAGTGGTTTTATAGGGGCATTTTGGTTTTTCTTCAAATTGGATTTCTGCTCATATTGTGGAGTGGGGTGGGGCCAAAATGCACAAAATTTTTAAAAATCTTCTCATGAACCAGCCATAGCAGAGGCTTGATATTTGGTATGCAGCTTCCATTTGAGGTGTAGACTCAAGTTTGTTCAAGAGAAATTTGACGGGCAATATTTACCTTTGTTCTGAGAGGGGCAAGAATTTTTGCCCCGCCCAAAATTTATATTTTCTGAACCCAGATGCCGATTTGAACCAAATTTAATATGAGGTGTTATTGGGTTATAAGTACTTGATTTATGCAAAAAAAAATTTCCTGCAGCCCCGTGGGAACTGCAGGAGCTAAAAATAGAAAAAATTAAAACGCTCATATCTCCAAAACTGCACGTCACTGAGAATTTTTACTTGGTGTGAAGCTTCCTTAGGACCAACAGAAAGGATTGGTAAAAAAAAATTGCCAACGGTTTTATCATAGGAACCAGTTTCGGGACTTTGAAAAAGTGCTGAGTCAGCACTTTTTAACACTGTAGGCAATGGGAAAAATATTAAAAAATTTTCTTCTCCAGATCCAGCAGGCAGAATCTTTTGATATTTGGTATGCAACATTGTGGGGTGGATCTGATTCAAGTTTGTTCAAATTGTCCCCCTGGGTTTATATTTTGGCTCAGTATAGGAGCCCAAATTTGAACTTAGTGCATTTCAGGCAAATTTCTTTGAAAATCTCCGGATCCAGCAGGCAGAATCTTTTGATATTTGGTATTTGGTATACAACATTGTGGGGTGGATCTGATTCAAGTTTGTTCAAATCGGCCCCCCTGGGTTTATATTTGGGCTCAGTACAGGAGCCCAGATTTGAACTCAGTGCATTTCAGGCAAATTTCTTAAAAAATCTTCTTCTCAAGATCCAGCAGGCAGAATCTTTTGATATTGGGTATGCAACATTGTGGGGTGGATCTGATTCAAGTTTGTTCAAATCGACCCCCTTGGTTTATATTTGGGCTCAGTATAGGAGCCCAAATTTGAACTTAGTGCATTTCAGGCATATTTCTTTGAAAATCTTCTTCTCAAGATCCAGCAGGCAGAATCTTTTGATATTGGGTATGCACCATGCTTAGGGGGTGAGATTCAGTTTTGTTCAAGCCAAGTCCCTGGGGTCATATTTGGGCTCACTGTGGGAGCCCGAATTATAACTTAGTTCAAAATGAGGAATTTTCTTTAAAAATCTTCTTTAGATCCACCAGTCGGAATGTTTTGAGATTTGGTATGCAGCATCCTTAGGGGGGTGAGATTCAAGTTTGTTCAAGCCATGTCCCTAGGTCCATATTACATTACATTACATTTTTATTTTCTCAACTTTTTTTCCAATTACATGGAGTGAAGTTGCCTAATTTGATACAAAAAAACATGAAAACACATTTGGGCTCAGTGTGGGAGCTTGAATTGTAACTTAGTTCGAAATGAGGAATTTTCTTAAAAAATCTTCTTCAGATCCAGCAGTCGGAATGTTTTGATATGTGGTGTGTAGCATCGTAGCATCCTTGGGGGAAGGGGAGGGCACGCATCAACCTTAGGGGGCTGAGATTCAAGTTTGTTCAAGCCAAGTCCCTTGGTTCATATTTGGGCTCACTATGGGGTCCCGAATGACAACTTCGTTCAAAATGAGGAATTTTCTTTAAAAATCTTCTTCAGATCCAGCAGATGAATGCTTTTGATATTTTTTATGCAGCATCCTTAGGGGGGTAAGATTCAAGTTTGTTCAAGCCATGTCCCTAGGTCCATATTTGGACTCATTGTGGGAGCTTGAATTGTAACTTGGTTCAAAATGAGGAATTTTCTTTAAAAATCTTCTTCTTCAGATCCAGCAGTCAGAATGTTTTGATATTTGGTGTGCAGCATCCTTAGGGGGGTGAGATTCAGGTTTGTTAAAGGCAAGTCCCTGGGTTTATATATGGGCTCCCTGTGGGAGCCCGAATTATAACTTAGTTCAATATGAGGAATATTCTTTAAAAATCTTTTTTTTTAGATCCACTGGTCAGAATCTTTGGATATTTGGTATAAGCTTTTCTTTGGAGGAGCAGATGCATCTTGTTGAAATCAATTCTCTGGGTTGATATTTAGGCTACCATGTCAGGTGAGCGCCCTCAGGCCCCCTGGCCTCTTGTTTTTTTTATGTGTACACATACTATGTATGGTACACATAATGCTGGCATCCGGGGTGGCCATCCGTCGTTCGTCCATCCTTTGTCCATCCGTCTGTCCGTCCGTCTGTCCGTCTGATGTCCGTATCCATTTCTTTGTCATTCGATAACTTGAAAAATATTGCGTGGATTGTCAAGTTACTTTATATTTGTGTTCAGGTTACTGATGTGCCAAGCTGTATAGTTTTTGGTGTAAATCTGATAATTTGACCCTGAGATATTAACCCTTTATCCTTCAAATTGAAAATTCCTCCAATCCCTTTGGCATTCGATAACTTGAAAAATATTGCTTGGATTGTCTAGTTACTTTATATTTGTGTTCAGGTTACTGATTTGCCGAGCTGTATAGTTTTTGGTGTAAATCTGATGATTTGATCCCGAGATATTAACCCTTTATCCTTCAAATTGAAAATTCCTCCAATCTCTTTGGCATTCGATAACTTGAAAAATATTGCTTGGATTGTCTAGTTACTTTACATTTGTGTTCAGGTTACTAATTTGCCGAGCTGTATAGTTTTTGATGTAAATCTGATGATTTGATCCCGAGATATTAACCCTTTATCCTTCAAATTGAAAATTCCTCCAATCCCTTTGGCATTCGATAACTTGAAAAATATTGCTTGGATTGTCAAGTTATTTTATATTTGTGTTCAGGTTACTGATGTACCGAGCTGTATAAGTTTTGGTGTAAATCTGTTATTTTGATCCTGAGATATTAACCCTTTATCCTTCAAATTAAAAATTCCTCCAATCCCTTTGTTATTCGATAACTTGAAAAATATTGCTTGGATTGTCAAGTTACTTTATATTTGTGTTCTGGTTACTGATGTGCCGAGCTGTATAGTTTTTGGTGTAAATCTGATAATTTGATCCTGAGATATTAACCCTTTATCCTTCAAATTGAAAAGTCCTCCAATCGCTTTGGCATGAGATAACTCAAAAAATATCAATCCGATTGTCATGTTACTTTATATATTTATTCAGGTTACTGATCTGCTGTGCTGTATAGTTTTTTATGTAAATCTGATAATTTGATCCGGAGATATTAACCCTTTATCCATCAAATTAGACACTCCTCCAATCCATTTCTATATGTACCCATACCATGTATGGTGTACATAATGTCGGCATCCGTGGTGGCCCTCCGTCATACAGCTTTCTACTAGTTGCGCATATGGGTACACATCTGACGATTTCATCGGCCTGTTTTTTATTTTCCTTTTGGCTCACCAACGATAGTTGTGTGAGCCTATGGCATAGCCCTCTCGTCAGCGTCTGCATTCATAAATTTTGAACTCTAGCCCGAGCCGTATTGGCATTTGCACTTACAGTGCTGAAAGTAACACAAAAAAACTTCAAAGTTAGTCTAATTTGCATAATTTACGCACGAGAAAAAAACCTATATTATATGTGATGTATCCCATGGTACTAAACATTCATACAAAAAATTATTCAAATCAGTGCTTTCATATGGAAGTTCTGCGCAAAAATCTGATTGCACCTAATTTTGTATAAAATGGCTGCCAGCTGCCAACTTGAATTTTGGATCGGACCCCAAAACACTCGTTCTCGTCCCACGGTAATAACAAAGGTACCCAAGAAGTTTCGTAAAGATCGGTTCATAAATACGGTCTCTAGCCCGAGCCATATTGAATTGTTGATGGACAGGCGGACAGATGGCCAGATGGACACACAGATGGCCAGGCGGACGACGGACGACTGGCCATGGCATAAGCTCAAATTTGGCTTTGCCAAAGTTGAGCTAAAAATCTTATAATGTTGAGAAATGACCTGACAATGACTATATTGACAAATTTTAACAATTTTTTTTCTTTTTCCAGTAAGCTTGTCAAAATCAGTAACCAGCTATTAACCCTCTGCTCACTGATATCAAAATGTGAAAATTCAAATGCAAGGAAACATGGTGACTCCTTGGTTAGAGCATTGGACTTCAGATCAGAAGGTCATAGATTTGATACTGACCCATGTCAATTGTGTTTTATATTTGGGCAAGACACTTAACCATTTACCCAACACAGACAGTATCAAAATTTATTGTTTGAAACAGTATTTTTCCAAATTTTTCATCAAAATCATATTAGGAATTTTTAGCTTAACTTGACAAAGTCAAGATAAGCTATTTCCATCACACATGCAGAAGTCTGTGAGTCTGGACGTCTGTACACATTTTCTTTGGCACAGGCTACACCATGTAGTTCTTGTCCGATCATCACAAAATTGCATATATAGGTTCGACGTCATGTCGAGATGGGAACGTCCCGTTTTGGTCACGATCAGTCAACCTTGACTGCTGCAAGAGCCCCAGACCTGTAAACCTTTGGCAGAGTCAACAGGTTGTATTTATGAAGGGATTTCATTGTAACTTGGTAGGATGACTTCATATAATGTCTAGACGAGAACGTCCCCTTTTGGTCATGATCGGTCAACTACAACAGCTGGGAGAGCCTGAAACCCAAAAACCTTTAGCACAGTCTACAGGTTGTATTTATGAAGGGATTTCATTGTACCTTGGTAGGATTAGGGCTGTCGCGACTATCATTTTTTGTAATCGACTAATCGTGACCAGTAATCGACGGTTAGTCGATTAATAGTCGCTTCCCATGATTTTTTAGCAAGTCATTCTTCTGTTCGTAAAACTCTGAAAATGACAATGGCACCAGTGTGTTCAGACGAAGTGGGGTTGTGGGAACAACAAATCGGTCCCGACTGAAGCTACATGTAGTCCAATCTTGGACCCACAGTCCGTAATATAATTTTTGGGGTTGGTACGTCCTGTAGGACGTACCAACCCCAAAAATAATATTACTGACTGCGGGTCCAAGTTTGAACAAGATTGAAGCCGATGAATTAAAATGAATTTACCAAAGAACGTTCCTGCATATGTTTCCTTTCTGCAATAAGTTTCTCGAAATTTTGAACATTGAGATCTATGCATTCCCTCGTCAGTTGTTAAAATTGGATCTTAGTCTGAAGTTCCGAACTTTGAGAAGTGATCTGATGTTCTGACTTTCGTCATAATTTTGTCACTTCCGCACTTTGGGTTTTCCAATAGGTGCATTCGTGTGTACAAGACTGGAGAAATTCAGAAGAATCTATTCTTCTCGAGTAACTGTGAGTGTTCTTTCTTACACAGTCAGTGACAGTCGTACAGTCTTCCGGATATGAATGTTAACTATGGTTAGATATTTAAAGTTATTCACCTTCATTGTTCATTCACCTCACAAAACAATGCAATTTAGCCCCGACGTGTAGTAGACGTGTACCACCTTGAAAATGAACGACGATCGACTAAAAATAAAAAACGTCGACTACTTCAAAAGTCGACGGTTAGTCAACTAATCGAATAATCGCGACAGCCCTAGGTAGGATGACTCCATATAATGTCTAGATGAGAACATCCCCTTTTGGTCATGCTCGGTCAACCGTGATGGCCACCTGGGCCTGAAACCCGAAAACCTTTAGAACAGTCTACATGTCGTATTAATATCTAGATGAGAACGTTCTATTTTGGCTGTGATTGGTTATCCGTGACAGCCGCACAGTCATGTGACCTAGATTTGTTTAGCACAGTCTACAGTTCATATTTATGAAGCAATTTCATTGTAACTAGGAAGGATAACTTGGAAGGATAACTTGGTATGATGTCTGGATGAGACTGTCATATTTTGGTCACGACCGATCAGCCATTACCGCCACCTGACCTAGATTCCTTTAGCACTGCTTACAGGTTGTTAGCTCACCTGACTGAAAGTCAGGGTGAGCTTTTCTTGTCACTCTTCGTCCGTTGTCCTGCGTGAAGGTGGTGTTTGAGCCTCTTTCTCCTAAACCATTGGCCACATTTTAATTAAATTTCATGTAAATAGTGGTTATATAGGGGCATTTTGATTTTTATGCAAATTAGGTTTCGGCTCATATTGAGCAGAGGGGTGTGGAAAAAATGCCTTATTTTTTGAAAATCTTCTTCTAATGAACCACCAGTAGCAGAGACTTGATATACCGTATACA
The DNA here is from genome assembly GCA_031216915.1 of Pictodentalium vernedei. Taxonomy (NCBI): domain Eukaryota; kingdom Metazoa; phylum Mollusca; class Scaphopoda; order Dentaliida; family Dentaliidae; genus Pictodentalium; species Pictodentalium vernedei. The sequence continues at coordinate 513,876,183 of CM062296.1, read as the reverse complement.
GAGTCCTTTTGAGGTCTAGAATCAAGTTTGTTCAAGAGAAGTTTGTGGGGCATTATTTGCCTTTGTTATGGGAGGGGCAAAAATTTTGGCCATGCCTAAAATTTCTATTTTCAGAACCGTGAGGTCGATTTGAACCAAATTTGATATGAGATGATAATGGGTCATAAGTAGTTGATTGATGCAAAAACTTTTTTTTTCTCATTTTCCCGTGTGAGCCTCCGCAGCTAAAAATAGGAGAAACCTTAAAACTGCCATATCTCCAAAACTACACGGCACAGAGAATTCTTATTTTGTATAAACCTTACTTTTATCCAATAGAATAGAATGGTTAAAAAAATCCCTATCGGTTTGATCACAAGGTACTTTTTTCCGGACTTTGAAAAAGTGCTGAGTCGGCACTTTTTAACACTGTAGGCAATGGAAAAAGCATTAAAAAATCATCTTCTCCAGATCCAGCAGGCAGAATCTTTTGATATTTGATATGAAACATTGTGGGGTGGATCTGATTCAAGTTTGTTCAAATCGGCCCCCTGGATTCATATTTGAGCTAACTATAGAAGCCCGAATTCGAACTTAGTGCATTTGAGGCAAATTTCTTAAAAAATCTTCTTCTCAAGATCCAGCAGGCAGAATCTTTTGATACTGGGTATGCACCATGCTTAGGGGGGTGAGATTCAAGTTTGTTCAAGCCAAGTCCCTGGGTTCATATTTGGGCTCACTGTGGTAGCCCGAATTAAAACTTAGTTCAATATGATAATAAATGAGGAATTTTCTTTAAAAATCTTCTTCTTCAGATCCAGCAGTCGGAATGTTTTGATATTTGGTGTGCAGCATCCTTAGGGGGGTGAGATTCAAGTTTGTTAAAGCCAAGTCCCTGGGTTTATATATGGGCTCCCTATGGGTGCCCGAATTATAACTTAGTTCAATATGAGGAATGTTCTTTAAAATTCTTTTTTTTTTTTAGATCCACTGGTCAGAATCTTTGGATATTTGGTATAAGCTTTTCTTAGTAGGAGCAGATGCAACTTGTTGAAATCAAATCTCTGGGTTGATATTTAGGCTACCATGTCAGGTGAGCGCCCTCAGGCCCCCCTGGGGCCTCTTGTTTTTATGAAGGGATTTCATTGTAATTTGGTAGGGTGGGATAACTTGGGTTGACATCTAGATGAGACTCCTGTTTTTGTCATTATTGGTCAACTGCCAAACTGTTGCGTGACCTAGATTCCTTTTGCAAAGTCTACTAGTTATTATTTATGAAGGGATTTCATTGTAACTTGGTAGGACAACTCGTTTTGGAATGATTTTACTGTAAATTGGTAACTTTGGTTGACATACTTTAACTGTTAAGGCGACATCAATCCAGGTCTTAACTCTTTAGCACAGTCTACACTCAAATTATTCATACTGAAAACATAGCACACAGGAACACGGCCATTGTGCATAAGTATGTGACCTTAAACACCAATAAATAAATAAATAATAACACAGGGAACAGAAATTAACATATTCTCAATTATCACAATTCTTGTCTTATTTCAAAATCCTTTCATAAACACTGAACATTATCCTTTTCATCGAACACAACACACAGTCTAGTTAAGCTACAGTGTTATTGACACTTTCATTTACAAATAATATTTTTAGCTTAACTTGACACTGAGCTCTGTCAAACAAGATTGAATTGCTAAAATTCCTAAATTCATTTTGGGGAAAACTTTAGGGTTGAAATTTTGGTGGAGAAGGTTAATTACCAAGCTACCTATTAAATACTTAGGGGCCGTTTTTGGTAATGGCTCAGTCTGTATATCTTACATTTACTCGATTAAATCGACCGTTATATCACATATATTGCTTCAAAGGACAAAATTATATTTCTGCACCTATATTTAAACCTTTTAAATGACCCTCACTATATTATTTTCCTTCACCTTGGTATCCCTCAGTATCCATCGGCATCCCTTTGCATTTAGTAGGACCCATATATAATGTGCAAAAATGGTACGAGTCAGACTTACGGTTCGGGAAATCACTAGAGAATAAATCTGAACATGAACACAATTTTCATGATAACATTTGTTTAGTCATCAAATTAGCATTAATCTCAATTTTACATGTATAGGAAAAATGTAATGGACACACCAGTTAATATCAACTTTTAAAGAAAAAAAATAGTTTCTAGAAACTGGCAATAAAAACTTTCAAGTAGGGTTAATTTTGCCGAGTTGGTAGGGAATAAGCAAACAAACATTTTTTTTATTACAGCCTAAAGGTTTAACATATTTTATTTTTTTTTGTCTTGTTTTTGTTTCAGGAGATAAAAATCAGTGATGATTATTGTGGTGACAATGTAAATCATCCTATTTCTGGTACAAAGCCAATTGAAACTGTTGCTGCAATACACTTTCCAAATGTGACTGCCTCATCTCTCATTGTGACAACTACACATCATTATACTGTGGCTTTTATGGGACAGCAAAATGGTCACCTTACAAAGGTTTGTTTATTGAGTTGACTGTTCTTTTCCTTTTTCTCGCTCTTTTGGAGGGTAACTTCATCAGGGTTCCAGTGGGGCCTTGGATTCAAGGAATGGCCTTGAATTTGACTAAGGGTCATTTAAGACCCTTAAATCCTGGAAAATGTGTCAGGAGGCCTTGGAAATCCTTGAGTATTTACAAAATGAAAATGCTGATGAAGCGTGTAATCATAACTATATAGTTTTATATGCCAGAGTTCATGAAGGCACTAGCCCTAACTAGGATCCTTCGGTTATTACCCCATCCAACCATGAAATGGGAGGAGGGAATAATGACCAGAGGTCCCAGTTAGGACTTGTGAAGGCAGGGCTTTGAAAATCTTTAAATTTGTTTTTTGTAGGGCCTTAGAAAATGCAGAAATATACTGTGCATTGACCTTGGATTGCCTTGAAATTTATCAGTCCTTCTGAGCGAAACTGAAGGGGAGCTTACTGATCACTTTCTGTCTGTCATCTCTCCCTCGTAAACTTGATGTTACCAAAACTACTGGTCCAAATTGAACCCAGTTTGTTATAGGGCTGCATTGTAAATCGGTATTTTACCGAAACTCGGTATTTTATTTAATAAGGAGTGGATACCGGCTAATTTTCAACATAATCAATATACAGAGTTTGACAGTATTGAAAATTTTGAGTGAGCGGCGAAAATAAAAAATACTACCAACTCTTGTGTTAACTGATTGAAAATGAACACAAAATTACCTAGAACATGATTTCCTGTTAATCCTTTCAATAATGGGTGGCTTACACCTTGGAATGAAGCTTTTCAGGTCGGTGTGAAATTGTTAATTGGCATTAATTGACAACATGGCGAGCGCTGTGTGTGTTTTCATCGGACATTCTGTTCCTTTGTCTGCGGTGTAATTGAGAGAACAATGAATTGAATGCTTCTCTTATTGAAACATCTGTTCTAATGTAATCCCTGCCAACTCGGTTTGTTTTTTTCCTTTCAGTCACAATAGAAAGGTTTTATTTACGACAAGTGAAGTTGATATTTAATCTTGGATATGAATTCCCATGATGTTTATTTTATGTATTCCTAACTCAATAATGCTGGCTTCCCAAGAAACTGTATAAGTACCCCGTCCCTGCACGGTAAATTCACAATTGAAAACTTTGAAAAGGTGTTGTTGTTTATTAATGTCGAGCCCATCCCCCCCCCCCCCCCCACCCCACCCCACCCCCCATTCCCCATTGCTTGTTAGAACCAAACTCCAGTTTTACCAAAAGTATGAACTTTTCATTCTTGGATTATGAACAAAATGTTTATTTACAAGAATGAAAAGTCCATAACTTTTGATATGAAACGACCATTTTCATATTTGGGGTACGAATTGTCCCAGGTACGCTTTTCCAGTAGCCTGTGTATCACGTGAGTTCTTTGGCTGTTTCAAATTATGTTTTTCTCTGCAATGAATATTTCACTGACATTTGTTTCTGGATTCAATTTACCTTCGCCCAGGTATGTTAAGAAGTCTGAAGATGCATTTAATAAACTTTGGTTATCTGCTTATTTGCCGCGACTTCCATGTAGCTCCCGGTATTTAATCACACTGTGGTATATTTTATAAATACCGTACTCGGTATGAAAATTCTAAATACCGTGCAGCCCTAATTTATTGTTATGCATGTTCCGCATCAGTTCAAATTTGTTCACATAAAGTTGCCACGCCCACATGGAGCACTGTAGGGGTATAAGGGTATAACTCTGTTGGCACCCAAGACAAATTTTTTTTTCTCAAAAAATTGAAAACATCTCCAGAACTATACAGCATTCTTAAATGGGGTATATTTTAGCTCCCTATGGATTTTTAGCTCAACTTTGACGTCAAACTTGAGGTTATGCCATGGCCCGTTGTCCATCTGTCTGTCCTTCAACAATTCAGTATGGCTTAGGCAAGAGGCCGTATTTATGAACTGATCTTCACAAAACTAGTTGGGTACCTTTGTTATCACCATGGAACGAGAACGAGTGTTTTTGGGTGCGGTCCAAAATTCAAGATGGCCGCCGGCAGCCATTTTGTGTGGACTTTGATTTATTCAGTGCTACTTACTTACACACAGTAAGTACACATGTCAATACAGCTCGGGCTAGAGTCTGTATTTATGAACCAATCTTCATGAAGCGTCTTGGTACCTTTCTTATCACCTTGGGATGAGAACGAGTGTTTTGGGGTGCGGTCGGAAATTCAAGATGGTTGCTGGCCGCCATTTTGTACCAAAATTAGGTACAATCAGTTTTTTGTACAGAACTTCTATATGAAGGTTCTGATTTGAATAAATTTTGATCTGAATGTTTAGTAACATGGAATACATTACATATAATAAAGGTTTTTTTCTCTCTCAGAAATTATGCAAATTAGATGAACTTTGATTTATTTGGTGCTACTTATGCACAGTAAGTGCACATATGAATACGGCTCGGGTTAGAGGCTGTATTTATGAACCGATCTTAACAAAACTTCTTGGGTACCTTTGTTATCATCTTGGGATGAGAACGAGTGTTTTTGGATGCGGTCCGAAATTCAAGATGGCTGCTGGTGGCCATTTTGTTCCGAAATTAGGTACAATCAGTTTTTTGCTTAACTTGACAAAGTCAAGATAAGCTATTGCCATCACGCGTGCGGAAGTCTGTGAGTCTGCAAGTCTATGAATCTGTGAGTGTTCTGTGAGTCTGTTCACATTTTCCTTTAGTACAGGCTACACCCCGCAGTTCTTGTTTGATTGTCACAAAATTTCATATGCAGGTTTGGGGTCATGTCTAGATGAGGCTGTCCCCTTTTGGTTGCGATCGGTCAACCGGTATGGCTGCCCGAGCCCAAAACCCGAAAATCATTAGCACAGTCTACAGGTCGTATTTACGAAGGGATTTCATTGTAACTTGGTAGGATGCCTCTGTATAATGCCTAGATGAGAACGTCCTCTTTTGGGCATGATCTGTCAACCGTGATGGCTGCCCATGCCCGAAACCCAAAAACTTTTAGCACAGTCTGCAGGTCTTGTTTAATATGGAGGGATTTCATTGTAACTTGGTAGGATGACTCCTTATGATGTCTAGATGAGAATTTCCCCATTTGGGCGTGATCTGCCAACCGTGACGACTGCCCAAGCTCAAAACCCGAAAACCTTTAGCACAGTCTACAGGTCATATTTATTGAGGAATTTCATTGTAACTTGGTGGGTTGACTTCATATAATGTCTAGATGAGAAAGTCCCCTTTTGGACGTGATTGGGAAACTGTGACGGCTACAGGGGCCCGAAGCCCGAAAACCTTTAGCACAGTCTACAGGTCGTATTTATGAAGGGATTTCATTGTAACTTGGTAGGATGACTCCAAATAATGTCTAGATGAGAACGTCCCATTTTGATCGCGATCATTCAGCCTTTGATGGTTGCCCGAGCCCCAAAACCTTTTGCATAGGCAAAAGGTCATTTTTATGTAAGGATTTCATTGTAACCTGTTAGGTTAACTCCATATAATGCCTAGATGATGACATCCCCTTTTGGTCATGATTGGTCAACTGTGATGGCTACAAGTGCCCGAAGCCTGAAAACCTTGAGCACAGTCTACAGGTCATATTTATGAAGGGATTTCATTGTAACTTCGTACGATCACTCCAGATGATGCCCAGATGAGATTGTCCCCTTTGGTTGTGATCATTCAACCATGATGGCTGCCTGTGCCTAAAGCCCGAAAGCCTTGAGAACGTCCCCTTTTGGTCGCAATTGGTCAACTGTCATGGCAATAGGGGCCCAAAGTCAGAAAACCTTTAGCATAGTCTACAGGTCATATTTATGAAGGGATTTCATTGTACCTTGGTAGGATGACTCCAAATAATGTCTAGATGAGAACGTCCTCTTTTGGTCGCGATCATTCAGCCTTGATGCTTGAGCCCAAAAACCTTTAGCATAGTCTATAGGTCGTATTTATGGAAGGATTTCATTGTAACTTGTTAGGTTGACTCCATATAATGCCTAGATGATGACATCCCCTTTTGGTCGTGATTGGTCAACTGTGATGGCTACAAGTGCCCGAAGCCTGAAAACCTTGAGCACAGTCTACAGATCATATTTATGAAGGGATTTCATTGTAACTTCGTACGATCACTCCAGATGATGCCCAGATGAGAATGTCATCCTTTTGGTTGCGATCATTCATCCATGATGGCTGCCCGAGCCCAAAGGCCGAAAACCTTTAGCACAGTCTACAGGTCATATTTATGAAGGGATTTCATTGTAACTTGGTAGGTTGACTTCATATAATGTCTAGATGAGATTGTCCCCTTTGGATGCAATCGGGAAACTGACGGCTACAGGGGCCCGAAGCCCGAAGCCCGAAAACCTTTAGCACAGTCTACAGGCCATATTTATGAAGGGATTTCATTGTAACTTGGTAGGTTGACTTCATATAATGTCTAGATGAGAACAGCCCCTTTTGGACACCATTAGGCAACTGTGAAGGCTACAGGGGCCTGAAGCCCGAAAACCTTTAGCACAGTCTACAGGTGATATTTATGAAGGGATTTCATTGTACATTGGTAGGATGACTCCAAATAATGTCTAGATGAGAACGTCCCCTTTTGGTAGCGATCATTCAGCCTTGATGGCTGCCCGATTCCAAAACCTTTAGCATAGTCTATAGGTCATATTTATGGAAGGATTCATTGTAACCTGTTAGTTTGACTCCATATAATGCCTAGATGATGACATCCCCTTTTGGTCGTGATTGGACGACTGTGACGGCTTTAGGGGCCCAAAGCCCGAAAACCTTGAGCACAGTCAGGTCATATTTATGAAGGGATTTCATTGTAACTTCGAAGGATCACTCCAGATGATGCCCAGATGAGAATGTCCCCTTTTGGTTGCGATCATTCAACCATGATGGCTGCCCGAGCCCAAAGCCCAAAATCCTTTAGCACAGTCTACAGGTCATATTTATGAAGGGATTTCATTCTAACTTGGTACGTTGACTTCATATAATGTCTAGATGAGAAAGTCCCCTTTGGACGCAATTGGGAAACTGCCGGCTACAGGGGCCCGAAGCCCAGAAACCTTTAGCACAGTTTACAGGCCATATTTATGAAGGAATTTCAATGTAACTTGATGGGATGACACGTTTTGGAATAATTTCACTGTAACTTGGTAACTTTCGTTGATATACGCTAACTGTGAGGTCATATTAACCCACCCCTCAGCTCTTTAGTACAATGTACACCTCATATTATTTTTTTATCAAAAACATAGCATACAGGGAACAGAAATGAACATATTCCCAGTTATCACAATTCTTGTCTTATTTCATAATCCTTTCATAAACATTGAACATGATCCTTTTCATCAAACACAACACACAAGTTAAGCTACAATGTCATTGACACTTTCATTTGTACAGAACTTCTATATGAAGGTTCTGATTTGAATAAATTTTTGTATGAATGTTTAGTAACATGGAATACATCACATATAATACAGGTTTTTTTCTCGTATAGAAATTATGCAAATTAGGGGGCGCGGTGGCTCAGTTGGTAGAGGTGCAGGCTGCAAGCTGAGAGGTCCTCGGTTCGAATCCCACCTGCGGCAACCGCGTTGTGTCCTTGGGCAAGATACTTCACCCCGATTGCCTACATGGGGGCACGATGACGCTGTGTACTGAGGCGTACTGCACGTCGATGGTGCGCATGTCTTCAACCAATCTAACCCTGCCTGTGCTGTGGTGCAGAGTTCAGAGTTACGATGTTGGAGAGCTGACAGCTGCTCGTCGTTGCTCGTTGGTTCTCTCCGGGTACTCCGGCTTTCAAACTGTCACGGTCACGATTAGCCATTGTGCATAAGTATGTGACCTTAAAAACACCAATAAATAAATAAATAAATAAATAAATAAATAAATAAATAAATAAATAAATAAATAAATAAATAAATAAATAAATATGCAAATTAGATGAACTTTGGTTTATTCAGTGCTACTTATACACAGTAAGTGCACATGTCAATACGGCTCGGGCTAGAGGCTGTATATATGAACGGATCTTCACGAAACTTCTTTGGTACCTTTATTATCACCTTGGGATGAGAATGAGTATTTTTGGGTGCGGTCCGAAATTCAAGATGGCTGTCCAGTGGCCATTTTGTACCGAAATTAGGTACAATCAGTTTTTTGTACAGAACTTCTATATGAAGGTTTTGATTTGAACAAATTTTTGAATGAATGTTTAGTAACATGGAATATATCACATATAATACAGGTTTTTTTCTCTCTCAGAAATTATGCAAATTAGATGAACTTTGATTTATTCGGTGCTACTTGTACACAGTAAGTGCACATGTCAATACGGCTTGGGCTAGAGGCTGTATTTATGAACCGATCTTCATGAAACTTCCTGGGTACCTTTGTACCTTTATTATCACATTGGGACAGGAATGAGTGTTTTTGGGTGCGGTTGGAAATTCAAGATGGCTGCCGACGGCCATTTTATACTGAAATTAGGTCCAATCAATTTTTTGTACATAACTTATAGGACTACGTTTGTTATCATCATGGCATGGTAATGAGTGCTTTGGAGCTCAGCTAAAAATTCAAAATGCCTGTTGGCAGTCATATTTACGGGAATTCTGTGTATTACATTTTTTCTACAAAACCTGTAAAGAAGATTTTTTAGCTCAACTTTTATGTAGTCAAATTTGAGTTTATGCCATGGCCCGTTGTCTGTCTGTCCATCAACAATTCAATACGGCTCGAGCTAGAAGCCGTATTTATGAACCAATCTTTACAAAACTTCTCTGGTACCTATGTTATCGAGTGTTTTTGGGTGCAGTCCGAAATTCAAGATGGCCACCAGCAGCCATTTTATACCGAAATTAGTGCAATCAGTTTTTTAGCTCACCGAAGGGAGCTTAACTTATCACCGGCTGTCCCGTCGTCGTCTGTCGTCATGAACATTTTTCAAACGACTTCTCCTCTGAAACCACTGGTCCGATTTTCACGAAACTTCATGTGGATATTCATTACTATATGGCAATTCAGGTTTGTTCAAATGAAATGGCCACGTCCCTTGGGGGCTCTGTATGGGGCATAACTCTGCTAGCACCGTATGAATTATAGAAAAATTATTATAAAATCTTCTTCTCCAGAACCAGTGGGCAGAATCTTTTGATACTTGGTATGCAGCATCTTGGTATGGGTCTGATTCAAGTTTGTTCAAATCGGCTCCCTGGATTCATATTTGGGCTCACTATAGAAGCCCAAATTCGAACTTAGTGCATTTCAGGCAAATTTCTTAAAAAATCTTCTCCAGATCCAGCAGGCAGAATCTTTTGATATTTGGTTTGCAACATTGTGGGGTGGATCTGATTCAAGTTTGTTCAAATCGGCCCCCTGGATTCACATTTGGGCTCAGTATAGAAGACCGAATTCAAACTTGGTGCATTTCAGGCAAATTTCTTAAAAAATCTTATTCTCCAGATCCAGCAGGCAGAATCTTTTGATATTTGGTATGCAACATTGTGGGGTGGATCTGATTCAAGTTTGTTCAAATCGGCCCCCTGGGTTCATATTTGGGCTCAGTATAGAAGCCCGAATTCGAACTTGGTGCATTTCAGGCAAATTTCTTAAAAAATCTTCTTCTCAAGATCCAGCAGGCAGAATCTTTTGATATTTGGTATGCAACATTGTGGGGTGGATTTGATTCAAGTTTGTTCAAATCGACCCCCTGGATTCATATTTGGGCTCACTATAAAATCTCGAATTCGAACTTAGTGCATTTCAGGCAAATTTCTTTAAAAATCTTCTTCTCAAGATCCAGCAGTCGGAATGTTTTGATATTTGGTATGCAGCATCCTTATGGGGGAGAGATTCAAGTTTGTTCAAGCCATGTCCATAGGTCCATATTTGGCGAATGATAACTTAGTTCAAAATGAGGAATTTTCTTTAAAAATCTTCTTCTTCAGATCCAGCACTCGGAATGTTTTGATATTTGATATGCATCATCCTTAGGGGGATGAGATTCAAGTTTGTTCAAGCCATGTTCCTATGTCCATATTTGGGCTCACTGTGGGAGCTTGAATTGTAACTTAGTTCGAAATGAGGAATTTTCTTAAAAAATCTTTTTCTTCAGATCCAGCAGTCAGAATGTTTTGATATGTGGTGTGTAGCATCCTTAGGGGGTTGAGATTCAAGTTTGTTGAAGCCAAGTCCCTGGGTCCATATATGGGCTCCCGGGGGGAGCCTGAATTATAACTAGGTCAATATGAGGAATTTTTAGCTCACCGAAGGGAGCTCAACTTATCACTTGCCGTCTGTCGTCCGCCGTCATTCAAATTGAGTCTTTTGATCAATATTGGGGCTCACTATGGGGGCGTGAATGTTTACTTTGTGCAATTCAAGGAAAATTCTTTAAAAATCTTCTTCAGAACCATCATGCAGAATCTTTTGATATTTGATCAGCAGCATTGTCCCATTCAGTCCTGTTGATGTTTTAGCTCCACAGAGAGTATAGACTTACTCTGTAGAACCTTAAGAATAGCTTTTGATAAAATTTGTGTCTTAACAGTACGGAACATTCGGTGAGCGCCTAAGGCCCCTTGGGGCCTCTTGTTGTACAGAACTTCTGTATGAAAGTTCTGATTTGAATAAATATTTGTATGAATGTTTAGTAACATGGAATACATCACATATAATACAGGTTTTCTTTATCGTGCAGAAATTATGCAAATTAGGTGAACTTTGATTTATTCAGTGCTACTTATTCGCATTAAGTACACATGTCAATACGGCTCAGACTAGGGGCCGGATTTATGAACCGATCTTCATGGAACTTCTTGGGTACCTTTGTTATCACCTTTGGATGAGAACGAGTGTTTTTGGGTGCAGTCCGAAATTCAAGATGGCTGTCGGCAGCCATTTTGTACCGAAAATTAGTGCAATCAGTTTTTTGTACAGAAATGCTGTATGAAAGTTCTGATTTGAATAAATTTTTGTATGAATGTTTAGTGACATGGAATACATTACATATAATACATGGTTTTTTCCCTGTCAGAAATTATGCAAATTAGATGAACTTTGATTTATTTAGTGCTACTTATACACAGTAAGTGCACATGTCAATACGGCTCGGGCTAGAGGCTGTATTTATGAACCGATCTTCACAAAACTTCTGGGATACCTTTGTTATCACCTTGGGACGAGAACGAGTGTTTTGGGGTGCTGTTTGAAATTCAAGATGGCTGCCGGCTGCCATTTTATTCCAAAATACCAAAATTAGGTCCAATCAGTTTTTTGTACAGAACTTCTAGGACTATTTTTATTATCATCATGGGACGGATGGTAACTAGTGCTTTTGGACTCGGCTATGTTAATATTTGATGTTGTTTGGGGAGGGTAAACATTATTAGCACAACCCAGTTTTCTGTCTACAATGGGAAAAATAAAACCTCCTCACCTCCTCACCTGTGGGAACCCAATGAGCTAAAGATAAAAAATTCAAATACCTATATTTTAAGAAGGACTGGACAAATATTTATTAATTAGTAGGAATCAACCCTAGAAGGGTTTGAATCAAACAGGCCAAAACAATTGCTAACAATTGGCTTATGATGCACCATACAAGGGTCCCCATTGTAACATTAACCCCATGGAGATTTCTTTTCTAGTTTAGCATCTAACTGTCACCAACCTTTACAATACTTTACCTGTACATTTGTTACAGGCTACAGTCACCATTTGTGTACAGACCGTTACAATACTTTATATGTACCTTTGTTATCAGGTCATTACCTAGATGTGTGTCATACTATACATGTACACGTCTTACACAAGAGTACCCGGAGAGAACCACTGAGCAGCTGCCAGCTCCCCAACATCGTTACTCCTCACTGCAGCACAGGCAGGGTTAGATTGTGGTAAACAAGCTCTGTTACCTAGATGTGTGTCATTGCTGTGTCACATACTATACATGTACACGTCTTACACAAGAGTACCCGGAGAGAACCACCGAGCAGCTGCCAGGTCCCCAACATCGTTACTCCTCACTGCAGCACAGGCAGGGTTAGATTGTGGTAAACAAGCTCTGTTTCACTGGTAAAATAGTACCCAGTCACTAATGCTTGGGGTGCAATTTCTCTAAAATAGGCAACATGGGGTACAAACTATTGACTGACCTTGACTTTATCTCCATGTTGTGGTCATGATAAGCCATTGTGCAGAAGCATGTGGTGACCTTAAACACCAATAAATAAATACCACCTAAAAGACTGAAATGGTTAACACAGGTAAATGTTTTAGTATCAGTTATCTGTGTCCATTCTTTGAGCAGCCTTTGGTACAAACTGCTGCCAATACATTCTGTTTCTCTTATCTAAAGGAATCATGTGGGTAAAGTATTCTCTGGTGAATAATTTATAATTAAAAAAATCCAATTTAAATAATGAAAAAAATTGATTTTTTTTTTATTTTTTTAAAAAAAAATCACCAACCCTGCTTGCCAATCCTTTTATGACACTGTCGGGGGCATATGCCATGCTTTGCATTGCTCTTGTTTAGATCAGCCATTCAAAATCTTTTGCCATTTAGTATTCACCATTCTTTGTTGGGGGGGGGGGGGGGGGGGGGTAGGGAGGAGGGGGGGGGGGGGGAGTCTGTCAGATTCAAGCTTGTTCAAATCAAATGGCAAATTTTAACTTGGTGCAGTAGGAGTCATATTCTTCAAAAATCCACCAATGAAAAATAATTTGCCACTCAACCAGTGAAATAAATAAGTAAACTCTTTATTGGTTTATAAGATCTAAATAAATTAACAACAAATTCAGACGAACTTGCTGTATTTATTAAACAAGATGTGATAGTCCACTTTCACTAAATTCCTATTGGGTAAATCATTACCAGGGCCGAGGTGGAACACTGGATGTTCATTAATAGATCGTTCAGTGACCTGCATCCATGTACATAACACGGCAGGAATGATTTTATTCTGATTAGATTACACGCAGGTCCTGCCTGTAATTCAAATTGGAACCCCAATACCAATTTTCTGTATATTTAAATTGTGGCCAACAGCCTCTGTTTTACTAGTAAAATACGTCCCGGTTATCAATGTCTGTTGTGTGGAAGTATTCTAAAATGGGCAACATGACTGTATATGCGATTGATTGGACTTTACTTAATATCCATGTTGCGGTCATGAATTGCTATTGTGCAGAAATATATGACCTTGAACACCAGTAAATAAAGAAATATTTGTAAACAAATTATCAGTTGCATCCGGCTGACTCTGCCACTACCACAAATGCACTATTTTATTTCGCATCATTTTGAATTCGACCTAATTATTACCAATTAAGTCAGTCCCATTGTTAGCTCACCTGACTGAAAGTCATGTATGAACAAGTGGGTACAATGACTTGATATTTGTTAATGAGCTTCCTTTTGAGCTGTAGAATCAAGTTTGTTGAAAGTTCATAGAGCACTATTTGACTTTGTAATGGGAGGGGCAAGATTTTTGGCACGCCCGGAATTTTTTTTTTTCTGAACCGATGAGCCGATTTGAATCAAATTTGGTATGTGATATTGAGTCATTACTACTTGATTCATGCAAAAAAAATAAAAATTTCCTGCATCCCAGTGGGAACTATAGGAGCTAAAAATAGAAATCTTTAAACACCCATATTTCCCAAACTGCATGGAACAGAGATCTGTTATTTAGTATGGTGCATTCTTAGGACAGTAGAATGGAATGGTAAAAAAAAAATACCATGGATTGTGTCATAGTGTAGTGTAGAGGGAATAAAAAAAAAAGGCAAAATGTTTTTGAAATCTTCAGATAACAGTCTGTTAAAATTAAGTCCCTATGGTGCAATATGAGAAGTACTTTTTAAAGAATCTTCTTTCCTCTCCCGAATCACCAGTCAAAATCTTTTAATATTTGGTTTAACATATTGTAATGTTACAGGGGGCAGATTTATGTTTTCAAATCATTCCCAAATTAACATGCTCAGATCCAACGTGGCATACTCCTCACCAAACATCCAATATCAGCTTGACTGATGTTATTCCATTCTTCCTGCAGTGCAGCGGCGAGTTCCTGGACATTGGTAGGGGTCTGTTGGTGTTGTCGTAGGCGCCTGCCAAGCATATCCTAGACATGCTCGATTGGTGAAATGTCTGGACTTAGTGCTGGCCAAGGCATTGTAGTGATGTTCTGCTCCTAGAGGAACTCTGTAGCGACACAGGCCCTTTGTGCTCTTGCATTGTCATCTTGGAAAATGAATCGACGGCCGTGACGTCATGCAAATAGCACCACATGAGCTGCTAACATGTTGTCATGGTAGTACTTCCCTGTGACACGTCCTTGGATGACATGTAATGCTGTTCTGCTTATCATGGTTATGCCTCCCCACACCATAACTGATCCACCACTAAAACGATTGTGCTGCCTAACGGTTACGTCATCGTATAGTTCGTTCTGCCACCACCACACTCTGTTTCGCCTGTCGTGGAAATCGAGAGTGAACCTTGATTCATCGGAAAACATAACATTGCTCCACCGACGATTGTCCCAGCACTGTCATGCTCCACATCAAATATGCCTGCTGCGATGTGACGTACAGTCAAACGTGGAATTATTAGAGGTTGTCGAGCATACAAATTCCAGCTATGTAGGCGATCACTGACTAACACATCTGTCGCTCGGTGCAGCTGCTGTCCAATTTCTGAGGCACTTTGATGGCAGTTACATAATGCTGTGGTTCGGATGAAATGATCCTGGTTAGTAGTTGTCGCCCTTGGACGACCTGACTGACGTCTGTCATCAACATTGCCTGTCTGATGGTAGTGTGACCACAACCTGCTAATCACCAATTGAGTAACTTTGAGAATTTGAGCCACTGCAGTCTGTCTGTTGCCAGCTACCAACATGCCAACGGCACATAAACGTCCGTCAGTCTTTGTATAACTCAAAAGCCACGTTTTGACCAGAAACTACTGATGAATGAGTTTATACCAAGAAAAGAATGATGACACCTCCGAAAAAGCCTCTAGTACTAATGAAAATTTTAAAACTTACCCCACAGACATTAACGTGGCACTCGTGCGAAAAACCTGCAAAAAGTTTTTGTGGGCAGGTGACATTCATGATCTACACTAAACTTGGTAACATATTGATGTGTCCAATCACGCGTATCCAATACCATTTTCCAAAAATATCAACATCAGTTTGGATATCCTCTACTTTTTTTGAAGAGTATATATGGTATACAGAATTCTTACAGGGGTCAGATTCAAGTTTTTTTTTCAACTCAAGCCCATCTGTTGATAATTGGGCTTTCTATGGGCACCAAATTTTAACTTATTGTAATGTTGGGAATAAACTTTAAAAATCTTCTTCTTTAGATACACCAGTCAGAATCTTTTGATGTTTGGGATACAGCACCCTTACGATTAGTATTTGGGCTCTCTATTGGAGACAAATTTTAACTTGAAAGATCTCATGAACTCTCAATCAGAATCTTTTGATATATGGTACACGCTAGAGGAGTCAGTTTTAAGCCTGTTCAAACCAAGTCCCTGAGTTAATATTTCAGCTCCAAATTGGAATTTCATTTTAATATTTAATGATGAAGGACTTGCAAGTAAGTTTTGTGTTGCAGTTCTGGGTCAGACTTTTATTTGGAGGCTGACTTACCATTTTTTAGGGCATCCCTGACATACTCGTCCCTGTTATTTACCAGGACCTAAGTCCTGCCTTAAGACTCTCTGGCATAATTTGTCAGCCATCTCTACCACCAGCATCAATTGGGACACGAGAGTATAGAATCCCACATCACAGAGTCACGCCATTTCCCAGTTGCCTAATCCCAGGCACTCTTCTCCAGTTCCTTGCTCTGCAGCATCAGTGACCAATACATGTGCCCTTATGCACTTCCTCATCCAGAGTATATTGGCAATGCCTCTAGGACAGTAGAGCCTCCACATCTGTTCTCCATATGAACATTCCAGTTTCTTATGCACTTCTCAATCGATCAGGGCTTCAGGAATCACTAAGCCAAGCATAAGCAGTATCGTCAACATTAGAGGACTTCTCTTCTGGTATCCAGCACCTTTATGACACTATCCCTTTTTAGGACCCCTCTTTGGCACCCAATTTAAATCCATTTCATCATAATGATGCCTTGGACCTGACCAATAAATGTCCCTCTTCTGCATATTCCACAGCTTCATCTCCACAATTTCTGGTGACTACCAGTTCTCCACTTACCACTATGCTTCGTACAAAAAATAAGAATCACATTTAGTCTGAAGAATTCATCAGTTTGGCTGTTCACCGTAATCATAGTACACAGACCAGTTATCTTGTGACACTTTGCGAGTCCTGTGGTCCAACTCCATGCCTTGTGTGGTTGCCTAAAATCCCAAATGCTCTTCTATCATCCAGTGGCTGACTGACTGAGATTTTCATAGAAATCTGTGCTGAGAAGTTTCCTGGCCAGATCCAAGGAGTCCCGTCATTCCAAGCAAAAGTTAGGAAGATGACCACTGGGGGTTTTGACTGGGCCCATTATGACCCATAGTTCCATGCCCTGTGGCAACATGGCCCTCATTACTCTGGGACCAGACACATTGGGAAACTTACATGTAGGTGGTTCCATCAAACTTAGTATTATCTGCTCATCTACAACATCAAGTTTGAGCTATTAGGATGGGTTGCGATCCATTGTCCATCTGTACATCTGGATGTTTCTCTGTCCATCCACAATTCCTTTAGCATGCCCTACAGGCTGCAGCTCTCACCTGACCAGTTCCAAATTTCATACGTGGCTTTGGGGCAATGTCTAGCTGGGAGCTATCACATTTTTCTGGATTTCATTGAAAAACATGGCCTCCAGCAGTCTCCTTGGATTTGGATCTAAAATGCCAACAATTCCATTAGCACACCCTACAGGCTGCATCTCTCATCTTTTTCGAATTTCATATGTAGCTTTATTGTGATGTCTAGATGGAAGCTATCAAATTTTATCGAATTTTGTTGAAAAACATGGCCACCAGTGGACATCTTGGATTTGGCATATAAATTGTCAACAATTTTATTAGCACACCCTACAGTTCGCATCTCTCACTTGATCTTTTTCAAATTTCATATGTAGCTTTGGTGTGATGTCTGGATAGGAGCTATTGAATTTTTTGGAAGTTTGTTGAAAAGTGTGGCCATCAGCAGCCATCTTGGTTTTGGCATATAAATTGTCAACAATCCATTAGCCCACCCTACATGCCGCATCTTTCACCAATCTTTTTCGAATTTCATATGTAGGTTTGGTGTGATATCTAGATGGGAGCTATAATAATTTTCTGAATTTCATTGAAGACATGACTGCCAGTGGCCATCGTCTTTGGGTTGGCATATAAATTGTCAACAATTCCATTAACACACCCTACAGGCTACAACTCTCACACAATCTTTTCCAAATTTCATATGTGTTGTCTAGATGGGAGCTATCAAATTTTTCTGAATTTTGTTGGAAAACATGTCAACAATTCCATTAGCACTGTATCACACCCTATAGGCAGCACCTCTCACCCGATCTTTTTCTGACTTTGGTGTGATGACTTTTCTGTAGAAACTTGAGCGAATGACTTGGCATTACTGGAAATTGCTATTTATTTCAGTCCCATCTTGGTCAAGTTGAGCTTCAGTGTCAGTGACACTTTCATTTGTACAGATCTTCGTATATATCTTTTACATATACCTATTTTATACTTTTTCATTTTTAGTACACCAACGAAGTTGTGTGAGCTTATGTCATGACCCGAGGCACGTCGGAGTCAACTCTTGTGTTAAAGTTATTGTACTAGTCCAGTCCACTTTGACTTTCAGCCCTGTTGCTGTGCACCTCATGCTGTGTTTCTATGGCTTACAATTACCCACAGACCCTAAAAGAACTAGTGATATTTTATTGATTTTTAGTGTTTTTACAATGTTAGACTTTTTTTTGTCAGTGTGGACTTTCTGACTTATTTGCTGTATATGAGTGGAGGCTACCACCAGTTTCCTGTGGCTTTCATATTTCATCTCTGTGTTAAATGCATCAATATAAGGTGACATTAAACCTTGGCAGGACATTTTTTGGAGATTCTGGACATTTTTAATGCAATGGTAGACTTTTTTGTTAGTGTGGACTTTGAAAAAATTTCTGACCTGTTTTCCTGTACATGAGTGGAGGCTACCACCGGTATACTGTAGGCTTTTATATTTCATATATATGTTAAATGCATCAATATAAGAAGACATTAACCCTTGGCTGGACATTTTTTGGAGACTTTGATTTTGGATTTTTTTAATGCAATGTTAGACTTTTTTGTCACTGTGGACTTCGAAAATTTCTGACCTGTTTTGCTATGCATGTACATGACCGGACATTTTGTTGCAGATTTGTAATAAGCCTAGATTTATTGCATGCCATGTGTTAGTGAGCTAATGGGGATGGACACACCCCTCTTGTTAACTTAACTTACCAAAGTCAAGCTATTGCCATTACATGTACAGAAGTCTGTGAGTCTGAAAGTTGGTCAATCTGTTCACATTTTCCTTTTAGCCCAGGCTACACCCCATAGTTCTTGTCCAATCATCACTAAATTTCATGTGATGGTTCGAGGTTGTGTCTACCTGAGAACATCCCATTTTGGATTTCATTGTAACTTGGTAGGATGACTAGGTATGTTTAGATGAGAACGTCCTGTTTTGGTTGGGTTCAATCAACTGTGATGTTGACAGGGGCAAGTTACCTAGATTCTTTTACCACAGTCAGCAGGTTGCATTTTTGAAGGGATTTCATTGTAAATTGGTAGGATGACTCAGTGTAATGTCTAGATGAGAACATCCTATTTTGGTCTTGAATGACCAACCATAATTGCGCAGAGGCACATGACCTAGATTTGTGTAGCACAGTCAACAGGTAAATAGATGAAGCGATTTCTTTGTAGCTTGGTAGGATGACTCGGTATGGTATCCAGATGAGACTCTATTTTGGTCATGATTGGTCAGCTGTTGCCGCCACTTGGGCATTTGACCTATACTCCTTTAGCACTATCTACAGGTCGTATTTATGAAGGGATTTCATTGTAATGTGGTAGGATGACTCTGTATGATATCTAGATGAGACTGTCCTATTTTGGTCACAATCTGTCAATCTTGACTTCCGGACGGGCATGTGACCTAGATTCCTTTTGCTAAGTTTACAAGTCATATTTATGAAGGGATTTCATTGTAACTTGTAGGATGACTCATTTTGGAATGATTTTACTGGAACTTGGTAACTTTGGTTGACATAAGTTAACTGTGAGGGCCACATCAACCCTGGCCTCAATTCTTTACTACAGTCTACACCTCAAATTATTCTTATTGAAAACATAGCATGTAGGGAACAAAAGTTAACATATTCTCAATTATCAAAATTCTTATCATGTTTCATTTTCCTTTCATAAACATTGAACATTATTCTTTTCATCAAACACTGCACACAGTCAAGTTAAGCTGCAGTGTCATTGACACTTTCATTATTAATTTTTGTTACTTTCTGCTTTGCTGTCACATAGAATACATCAAAATCATTAAGTGACTAGGGTTGGGACGATACACCAAATTCACGGTACGATACGTATCTAGGTACACGAATCATGATACAGTATGTATCTAGATACATATCTTGATATTTATCTTGGCATTGAAGCTACAGCTAAGATCACAAGGACAATGGTGGATGCAGCAATTCATTGTTGGGGAGCACAGATGCATTGAGGGAGGGGGGATCAGTTTCATCCCCCCTCTCCCCAATTTCCCATATTCTACCACGTACTGCACCGACTGGTCACACGTGTCTGAGCTCATACTCTGGCATAAGCTCATCAATAACTTTACAAATGTGAGTTACCAAATGGCCCCCTCTGAGTCTTAGCACATTCTTCTACTTTTCAGTTTTAGAATACAGACAATTTTAGTCACAGGCACGGGTAATTGCAACGAAAATAGGTAAGTAGTCATCTGAGGATCACGACAACTAATCTTACCAAATACTTAAAAAAAACCCTGGAGTACCCTGGTCCCATAGGTTGGCAATGAAAATATATCAGTGATTGAGACATGCTCTTGGAGTTCATGGTTCGACTTCCACTTTGCAATTTTCAAATCGATTCACCCGAACGAAAAAAGTCATGGAAGATGATTACCAAGAATAAGTGGTGCACATCAAGGGGACTAATTAATAGGCACCGACATCATAGAAAACATGTGTGAAGTTTTGTCAACTGCTTTGAAAACACTTGTAAAAGGGTGGCTGAAAATTTATCATTTCACATAACCAACGGACGCTCATAATAAATTGGTGTATTGTTACACTGTTTGTCTATAGTTTTACCATTTTTAAATCGGAATGTTGGATGAGCGCATAAAATATTGAATCACACCATGCAAGCGAAATTTCTGTGATTAGATCTCACCTGGGAGATCTTGCTTCGCAAACAAGGATGTGAACCCAAACAAAAAATACCTTGATTTAATAATCGGTATTCCTGTGTACCCCGGTGTTATATTCTGAATTGTGGGGTATTTGAGTTGGCCAAATAACCCAAGCCTAAAATGTGATGTGGTGAATGTATTGAGAGTGAATGAGTTGAATCAAATCACCCAAGCCTAAATTGTGATGTGTTGAATGTATTGAGAGTGAATGAGTTGAATTTCAAGATCGGTGACTGACCTATATAGTGGTATCGCGATATGACCGAATTTGGACGTCTGCATGCGTACCCGTATCGTGGGTTGCCGTATCGGTACGTATCAGAGTACCGGGATATTAAGCCTATAAGTGACAGTTTATTCCATTTCAGTCGATTCAGTATTTTGTTGTCTTTTCATCTCAGTGCCTAATTTTATGTTGGTTAATAAAATAGGAAATGATTTCAAATCTTCTATGTATTCAACTTCCTTTTTTTGTTTGCCTTTGGATTTCCTGAGACTGAAATAGTGAAACAGTGAAGTTATAATTTTGTTGTTTCATTTTTCTCCTCATTCTCCAGAATCCAGAAACCCCATTGTTAATGCACCTGTTGTGATATTTCTATTTTTATTGTAGATTGCTATTGATAGCCGAAGTCTTGCAGGTAAATATGAGGATCTCATCATCGAAGCTGGCAAAAAGATTTATCCTGACATGCAGTTTGACATCCCCAAGAAGAACATGTATGTTATGACAGATGATAAGGTATGTGACTCCTATCCTTTATTGATTCACTAGAATTGTATTGAGGCACATGTATTGCAAAACATTTGGAAGATAATGGGAGCAGATCACTTTTAGATTGTTATTAGTGGTTATAAAATGAAAGTTGTTTAGGCCCCACAAAGTAGATCTTCTGTTTCTCGGGCCATTTTTTTGTAAAATTGCATGTGGACGGGTGTTTTTAGCTCACCTGACTTTCAGTCAGGAGAGCTATAGTGATCACTCACCGTCCGTCGTCCGTCGTCCGTCGTCCTGCGTCCGTCGTCCGTCGTCCGTCGTCCGTGAACATGGTGTTTGCGTCTTCTCCTCCCAAACCGCTGAACCAATTTAATTGATATTTGAGATAATAGTTTGTTATGACATCGCAATTTGATTTTGTTCAAATCAAGTTGCCCCGCCCGAGGGTAGGGCCACACCCAAAAAGTGTGCTGAAATCTTAAAAAATCTTCTTCTCATGAACCAGCAGTAGCAGAGACTTGATATTTGGTGTGCAGCTTCCTTTTGAGGTGTAGACTCAGATTTGTTCAAGAGAAGTTTGTGGGGCTATACTTGGCGTCGTTATGGGAGGGGCAAAATTTTTGGCCCCGCCCAAAATTTCTATTTTCCAAACCGAGAGGCTGATTTGAACCAAATTTTATGTGAGGGCTTATTGGGTCATAAGTAACTAATTTATGCTGATTTTTTTTTTCCCGTAGCCCCATGGGAACCGCAGGAGCTAAAAATAGAAAAAAAATTAAAACGCCCATATCTCCAAAACTGCACGGCACCGAGAATTTTTATTTGGTGTGAAGCTTCCTTAGGACCAACAGAAAGAATTGGTAAAAAAAAATTGCCATCGGTTTTATCATAGGGTACAGTTTCGGGACATTGAAAAAGTGCTGAGTCAGCACTTTTTAACACTGTAGGCAATGGGAAAAACATTAAAAAATCTTCTTCTCCAGATCCAGCAGGCAGAATCTTTTGATATTTGGTATGCAACATTGGAGGGTGGATCTGATTCAGGTTTGTTCAAATCGGCCCCCTGGGTTCATATTTGGGCTCAGTATAGGAGCCTGATTTCGAACTTAGTGCATTTCAGGCAAATTTCTTAAAAAATCTTCTTCTCCAGATCCAGCAGGCAGAATCTTTTGATATTTGGTATGCAACATTGTGGGGTGGATCTGATTCAAGTTTGTTCAAATCGGCCCCCTGGGTTCATATTTGGGCTCAGTATAGGAGCCCAAATTTGAACTTACTGCATTTCAGGCAAATTTCTTTGAAAATCTTCTTCTCAAGATCCAGCAGGCAGAATCTTTTGATATTGGGTATGCAACATTGTGGGGTGGATCTGATTCAAGTTTGTTCAAATCGGCCCCTTGGGTTTATATTTGGGCTCAGTATAGGAGCCAAAATTTGAACTTAGTGCATTTCAGGCAAATTTCTTTAAAAATCTTCTTCTCCAGATCCAGCAGACAGAATCTTTTGATATTTGGTATGCAACATTGTGGGGTGGATCTGATTCTATTTTGTTCAAATCGGCTCCCTAGATTCATATTTGGGCTCACTATAGAAGCTCGAATTTGAACTTAGTGCATTTCAGGCAAATTTCTTCAAAAATCTTCTTCTCCAGATCCTGCAGGCAGAATCTTTTGATATTTGGTATGCAACATTGTGGGGTGGATCTGGTTCCAGTTTGTTCAAATCGGCCACCTGGATTCATATTTGGGCTCACTATAGAAGCCCAAATTCGAACTTAGTGCATTTCAGGCAAATTTCTTCAAAAATCTTCTTCTCCAGATCCTGCAGGCAGAATCTTTTGATATTTGGTATGCAACATTGTGGGGTGGATCTAATTCCAGTTTGTTCAAATCGGCCACCTGGATTCATATTTGGGCCCACTATAGAAACCCAAATTCGAACTTAGTGCATTTCAGGCAAATTTCTTTGAAAATCTTCTTCTCAAGATCCAGCAGGCAGAATCTTTTGATATTGGGTATGCAACATTGTGGGGTGGATCTGATTCAAGTTTGTTCAAATCGGCCCCTTGGGTTTATATTTGGGCTCAGTATAGGAGCCAAAATTTGAACTTAGTGCATTTCAGGCAAATTTCTTTAAAAATCTTCTTCTCCAGATCCAGCAGACAGAATCTTTTGATATTTGGTATGCAACATTGTGGGGTGGATCTGATTCTATTTTGTTCAAATCGGCTCCCTAGATTCATATTTGGGCTCACTATAGAAGCTCGAATTTGAACTTAGTGCATTTCAGGCAAATTTCTTCAAAAATCTTCTTCTCCAGATCCTGCAGGCAGAATCTTTTGATATTTGGTATGCAACATTGTGGGGTGGATCTGATTCCAGTTTGTTCAAATCGGCCACCTGGATTCATATTTGGGCTCACTATAGAAGCCCAAATTCGAACTTAGTGCATTTCAGGCAAATTTCTTTGAAAATCTTCTTCTCCAGATCCAGCAGGCAGAATCTTGTGATATTTGGTATGCAGCATCCTTAGGGGGGTGAGATTCAAGTTTGTTCAAGCCATGTCCCTAGGTCCATATTTGGGCTCAATGTGGGAGCTTGAATTGTAACTTTGTTCGAAATGAGGAATTTTCTTAAAAAATCTTCTTCTTCAGATCCAGCAGTCGGAATGGTTTGATATGTGGTGAGTAGCATCCTTGGGGGGGAGGGAGGATTCAAGTGTGTTAAAGCCAAGTCCATGGGTCCATATTTGGGCTCCCTGTGGGAGCCCAAATTATAACTTAGTCAATATGAGGAATTTTTCTTTAAAAATCTTCTTCTTCAGATTCAGCAGTTGGAATGTTTTGATATTTGGCATGGAGCAACCTTAGGGGGCTGAGATTCAAGTTTGTTCAAGCCAAGTCCCTTGGTTCATATTTAGGCTCACTATGGGAGCCTGAATGACAACTTAGTTCAAAATGAGGAATTTTATTTAAAAATCTTCAGATCCAGCAGATGAATGCTTTTGATATTTTTTATGCAGCATCCTTAGGGGGGTAAGATTCAAGTTTGTTCAAGCCATGTCCCTAGGTCCATATTTGGGCTGATTGTGGGAGCTCGAATTGTAACTTGGTTCAAAATGAGGAATTTTCTTTAAAAATCTTCTTCTTCAGATCCAGCAGTCGGAATGTTTTGATATTTGGTGTGCAGAATCCTTAGGGGTGTGAGATTCAGGTTTGTTAAAGCCAAGTCCCTGGGTTCATATATGGGCTTCCTGTGGGAGCCCGAATTATAACTTAGTTCAGTATGAGGAATATTCTTTAAAAATCATTTTTTAGATCCACTGGTCAGAATATTTGGATATTTGGTTTCAGCTTTTCTTAGGAGGAGCAGATGCAACTTGTGGAAATCAATTCTCTGGGTTGCTATTTAGGCTACCATGTCAGGTGAGCGCCCTCAGGCCCCCTGGGGCCTCTTGTTTTTTTTGTTTTAATTTTATTTTTTATTATTAGCTCCACTTGACAAAGTCAAGCTGAGCTATCACTGTCACTTCTCGCTCATCGCTGTATTTTCCTACGTACGTCCATTCGCCCATACGTATGTACATATGTCCATCTGTCCATCCATTTGAAAGTACGTACGTCCACAATTTTTTTGGCACACTGCACAGGCCGCATTTATCATCAGATCCCTTTGAAACTTGGTATGCTTGCTTGGGGTGACCTCTAGATAGAGCTATCGATTTTCTTCCATTTCCGTCAAAAATTGTTTCCGCTGGCAACGTTCTTTGAACTTATTTTAGTCAGACCTCAATATTTCAGACACACCCTACAGGGCACATTTATGATCGGATTGCTTTGAAACCTAGTATGCTTGCTTGGAGTGACCTCTAGATGGTTGCTGTCGATTTTCTTTCATTTCTGTCAAAAAATGTTGCCTCTGGCATCTGCCATTGAACTTGGGTTAGTCAGTCATCAATATATTCCTTTAGCATGCCCTACAGATCGCATTTATGATCAAGTCACTTTGAATCCGGGTATGGTTGTTTGGGTGACCTCTAGATGGGAGCTATCAATTTTCTTCCATTTCGCCAAAAATTGTTGCCGCTGGCAACGTTCTTTGAACTTAGTTTAGTCTGACCTCAATTTTTCCCTTTGACACACCCTACGGGGCACATTTATCATCGGATTGCTTTGAAACCTGGTATGCTTGTTTGGAGTGACGTCTAGATAGGAGCTATCGATTTTCTTCTATTTCCGTCAAAAAATGTTGCAGCAGGCAACGACCATTGAACTTGGTTTGGCCAGGCATCAATATATTCCTTTGACCTGCCCTACAGAGCACATTTATGAGCAGATTGGTTTGAAACTTGGTTTGCTTGTTTGGGGTTACCTCTAGATGGGAGCTATTGATTTTCTTTGATTTCCATGAAAAAAATGTTGCTGCTGCCAACGACCTTCGATGAACTTAGTGCAGTTATACATCGATATTTTTCTCTGGCACATAGTGCACATTTTTGAACGGATCGCCTTGACTCTTGGTTTGCTTCTTTGGTGTGACCTCTAGATGGGAGCTGTCGATTTTCTTCCATTTCGTCAAAAATTGTTGCCACTGGCAACGTTCTTTAAACTTGGTTGAGTCAGACCTCAATATTTCCCTTTGACACACCCTACAGGGCACATTTATCACCAGATTGCTTTGAAACCTGGTATGCTTGTTTGGAGTGACATCTAGATGGGAGCTATTGATTTTCTTCTATTTCTGTCAAAAAATATTGCCGCTGGCAACAACCTTTGAACTTGGTTTCATCAGACCTCAATATTTCCCTTTGGCACACCCAACAGAGAACATTTATGATCGGATTGCATTGAAACCTGGTATGCTTGTTTAAGGTGACCTCCAGATGGGAGCTATCAATTTTCTTCTATTTCTGTCAAAAATTTTGCCACTGGCAATGACCTTTGAACTTAGTTTAGTCAGTCATCAATATATTCCTTCGGCATACACTTCAAGCCAAATTTATGATCCGATCGCTTTGAAACTTGATATGCTTGTTTGGGGTTATCTCTAGATGGGTGCTCTTGATTTTCTTCAATTTTCATCAAAAAATGTTGCAGCTGGCAATGGCCTTTGATGAACCTAGTGCAGTTATGCATCAATATTTCCCTTTGGCATACTCTGCAATGCACATTTATGATCGGATCGCTTTGAAACTTCGGGTGTCTGTTTGTGGTGACCTTTAGATGAGAGCTATCAATTTTTTTTTTTCATTTACGGCAAAAATTATTGTAGCTGGCAACAACCTTTGAACTTAGTTTAGTCAGACCTCAATATTCCCCTTTTGCACACCCTACAGAGAAAGTTCATGATCGGATTGCAATGAAACTTGGTATGCTTCTTTGGGGTGACCTCCAGATGGGAGCTATCGATTTTCTTCCATTTCCGTCAAAACATCTTGTTGCTGACAATGACCTTTGAACTTAGTTTAGTCAGGCCTCAATATTTCCCTTTGGCACACCCTACAGGGCACTTTTATGATCGGATTGCTTTGAAACCTGGTGTGCTTGTTTGGGGTGACCCCTAGATGGGAGGTATTGATTTTCCTGGATTTCTGTCTAAAAATGTTGCTGCTGGCAATGGCCTTCGATGAACTTAGTGCAATTATGCATCAGTATTTCCCATTGGCACACCCTGGGCACATTTTATGATCAGATCGCTTTGAAACTTGGTGTGCTTGTTTAGGGTGACCTCTAGATTGGAGCTATTGATGTTCTTCCATTTCCAGAAAAAAAAAGTGGCAATGACTTTTGAACTTAATTTAGTCAGACCTCAATATTTCCCTTTGGCATACCCTACAGGGAACGTTATGATTGGGTCGCTTTGAAACTTGGTGTGCTTGTTTGGGGTTACCTCCAGATAGGAGCTATCAATTTTCTTCGATTTCTATCAAAAAATGTTTCTTTTGGCAATGACCTTTGAACTTAGTTTAGTCATGCCTCAAATATTTCTCTTAGGCACACCCTACAGGGCACATTCATGATCGGATTGCTTTGAAACCTGGTGTGCTTGTTCAGGGCAACCTCTAGATGGGAGCTGTTGATTTTCTTCTATTTCCGTCCAAAATAGTTGCTGTTGGAAATGGCCTTTGATGAACTTAACGCAGTTATGCATCAATATTTCCCTTTGACACACCATGCAGGTCACATTTATGATTGGATTGCTTGGAAACTTGGTGTGCTTGTTTTGGGGTGACATCTATATGGGCGCTATCAATTTTCTTCCATTTTGAACAAAAATGTTGCCGCCTTTGAACTTGGGCCGCAATATTTCCCTTTAGCACACCCTGCAGGGCACATTTATGATCCGATCACTTTGAAACATGGTATGCTTGTTTGGGGTGACCTCTAAATGGGAGCTATTGATTTTCTTCCATTTCCTTCAAAAAACTGCCATTTGCAACAACCTGCAAACTTCAAACTTAATTTAGGCAGGCATCAATATATTCCTCTGGCATGCCCTACAGGGCACATTTATGATTGGATCACTTTAAAACTTGGTATGGATGTTCAGGGTGACCTACAGATGTGAGCTATTGATTTTTTTCATTTCCACAAAAAAGTATTGTCGTTAGCACCAGCCTTTGAACTTAGTGCATTTGTGTAGCAACAACTTATCCCTTCTGCACTCTCTGCAAGGTATATTTATGAATTTCCATAAAAAAACCCTCAAAAACATTGCCACGAGCAATGACCTTCAAACTTTCATTGTAATTATTTCTTTGCCATCAAAAGTTCATGTTCTTGATTTGTTTTGTTTTAGGCATCATAATCTACAGAATAGCATGGGTGGTGGTGTATTTGTCCCTTGAGTACAAGAAGGCTTTGTAATGATAAAGCATTGCAAATCCTTCTTGCACTCAAGGGCCAAATTATCAATTTTTTTAACTTTGGGTAAAATATCGCGATGACACAAACCATTTAATATTAAATTTTACCTCGCCTGACTTTCAGTCAGGTGAGCTATAGTGATCACTCACTATGGGTCATAAGTACCTAATTTATGCCAAAAAATGTTTCCCTGTCACCCCATGTGAACTGCAGGACCTAAAAATAGAAAATATTTAAAACGCCCATATCTCCAAAACTACATTGCACTGAAGGTCAGAGTCTTTTGATATTTGGCATGCAGCATCCTTAGGGGGATGAGATTCAAGTTTGTTCAAGCCAAGTCCCTGGGTTCATATTTGGGCTCCCTGTGGGAGCCCAAATTATAACTTAGTTCAATATGAGGAATATTCTTTAAAAATATTTTTCTTCAGATCCAGTACTCAGAATCTTTTGATATTTAGTATACAGCATCCGTAGGGAGGTGAGATTCAAGTTTGTTCAATCCAACTCCCTGGGTTCATATTTGGGCTCCCTGTAGGAGCCCAAATTATAACTTGGTTCAATATGAGGAATATTCTTTAAAAAAATTTTTTTTTCAGATCTACCGGTCAGAATCTTTGGATATTTGGTATAAGCTTTTCTTAGGAGGTACAGATGCAACTTGTTCAAATCAATTCGCTGGGTTGATATTTAGGCTACCATGTCAGGTGAATGACCTCAGGCCCCCTAGGGCCTCTTGTTTTTTTAAAAGTTTGTGTTGGTTATAAAGAGAGAGCATGCAGCATCCAAAATGATCATGCAGGAGGGCCTGAAAAACAGATTTTTAACTTTTTGGGGCCCTATGTTGTGATTTTTAGTTGCTGTAAATGAAAAGTTGCTCATGTTGTTGGTCATATTCTAGGCACTTCAGTCGAGATATAGCTGTGTTAACACTCACTATCTATGACATTTTGAGTTCTGCTCACAATGGTGTGTGAATTTTGGGAATGTCTTTCACTTTTTCATTTCTGACCCCCATTTTGGACAATATCTTTTAACCACTTCAAAATCTCACCACATATAGCCCACATTTAGTTTCATAGAAGAGATCATTGGCCTGCTATTGTCTGCCAGTCTGAATTTTCTGGGTGGAACCCTAGACATTGTAGTTTAAAAATCTTCTTTAGTTTTGGCTGTCACTTGTACCATATCTCCAAATTTCTGATTTTATCCTTTGTAAATTTAGAAGATAACTGTTTCAGTGTTAAGATTTCATATATGTGTTTTGTTGTATGGTTCTGGAACATTTGCCTAGAAAAAGATTAGTTTGAGTTAAGAAGGGGGTTATGCCTGCTGTTTTTATTGATGCAGATATAACTAGTCCATAAAAGCTTGTCTAAACATTATTTGCACAGACCGTAATCTGGTCAATAGGATTTTCCTCTGCAGGATCAATACATATGTTATGCTCATACTTTGTTTCATCTGACATTCTTATCAATATGCTGTCACTTACTTGTTACAAGAGAATGCATCTGAAAAATAGAAATGCATTAAACTCTTTAACACATAACTCTCAGATACATAAACTATAAGCAGTATTCTCTCAGTGATGAGATTCCCGATGGAAACTTGGGGAAGTTGGCCCATGCTTGTTTACTGTTGTAAACAAACTAGTAAAATAAGACCAAGTAACCAATGCCCCATGTGGAAGTCCTCCAAGTTGTTATTAAGGATTGTTTCAACTTGGCTTTATGCTTCTGTTGCATTCATGATCAAACCATACATGCAGAAAGTGATTTTTTAAACAGATAAACAGATAAACAGAAAAATCAAAAAAAATAAAATAATAAACAACTTTATGATACAGTGGAGCCCAGTTAATTGAATAGCCACTTTGTCAGTGAAAATTGTCCAATTATCAGTATATAATTAACAGGGATAGGATCACTTTGTGTTTTAGAGATAAACTGAACTTCTGTTCTGTTATATCATGTTTGACAAAGCTTATAGAGCTCTGTCACACAAGACATTAAAGATTAAATACCTGTATTGGAGATGTAATGAGGTCAAATACGTCTACAAACAAGAGGAATGTGTTGATTGTCGGGTCATTTCTCAACATTATAAGATTTTTAGCTCAACTTTGGCGAAGCCAAATTTGAGCTTATGCCATGGCCAGTCGTCCGTCTGGCCGTCTGTCTGTCAGTCCATCTGGCCATCTGTCCGCCTGTCCATCAACAATTCAATATGGCTCAGGCTAGAGGCTGTATTTATGAACTGATCTTTACGAAACTTCTTAGGTACCTTTGTTATTACCGTGGGACGAGAACGAGTGTTTTGGGGTCCGATCCAAAATTCAAGTTGGCCACTGGCAGCCATTTTATACACAATTAGGTGCAATCAGATTTTTGCGCAGAACTTCCATATCAAAGCACTGATTTGAATAATTTTTTGTATGAATGTTTAGTACCATGGGATACATCACATATAATACAGGTTTTTTTCTCGTGCGTAAATTATGCAAATTAGACTAACTTTGATGTTTTTTTGTGTTACTTTCAGCACTGTAAGTGCAAATGCCAATACGGCTCGGGCTAGAGGCCGTATTTATGAATCAATCTTTACGAAACTTCTTGGGTACCTTTGGTATCACCGTTGGATGAGAACGAATGTTTTTGGTCCGGTCCAAAATTCAAGATGGCCGATGGCAGCCATTTTGTACAAAATTAGGCGCAATCAGATTTTTGCACAGCACTTCCATATGAAAGCGCTGATTTGAAAAATTTTTTGTGTGAATGTTTAGTACCATGGGATACATCACATATAATACGGGTTTTTTTCTCATGCAGAAATTATGCAAATTAGATGAACTTTGATTTTTTCAGAGCTACTTACACACAGTAAGTACACATGTCAATACGGCTCGGGCTAGAGTCTGTATTTATGAACCGATCTTCATGAAACGTCTTGGGTAACTTTGTTATCACCTTGGGACGAGAACGAGTGTTTCTGGGTGTGGTCTAAAATTCAAGATGGCTGCCAGTGGCCATTTTGTACCAAAATTAGGTCTAATCAGTTTTTTGTACACAACTTCTATACGGCTCAGGCTAGAGGCCGTATTTATGAACTGATCTTTACGAAACGTCTTGGGTACCTTTGTTATCACCGTGGAATGAGAACAAGTGTTTTTGGGTGTGGTTCAAAATTCAAGACGGCCACCAGCAGCCATTTTGTACCAAAATTAAGTGCAATCAGTCTTTTGTACAGAACTTCTCTATGAAAGTTCTGATTTGAATAAATTTTTGTATGAATGTTTAGTAACATGGAATACATCACATATAGCACATACATCACATATAGTACAGGGTTTTTTCTCGTGTAGAAATTATGCAAATTAGATGAACTTTGATTTATTCAGTACTACTTATACACTGCAAGTGCACATGTCAATACGGCTCGGGCTAAAGGCTGTATTTATGAACCGATCTTCACAAAACTTCTTGGGTACCTTTGTTATCACCTTGGGACGAGAACGAGTTTTTCTGGATGTGGTCCAAAATTCAAGATGGCTGCCAGTGGCCATTTTGTACCGAAATTAGGTCCAATCAGTTTTTTGTCACAAGTTCTATACAGCTCGTATTTATGAACTGATCTTCACGAAACTTCTTGGGTACCTTTGTTTTCACCTTGGGACAGGAACGAGTGTGTTTTGGGGGTGCCTTTGTTATCACTGTGCTATGAGAACAAATATTTTGGGGTTCAGTCAGACCCACTCTGGGACTCAAAGATTTCTTTTCTAGTTTAGCATCTGACTGTCACCCACCTTTACAATACTTTACCTATACATTTGTTACAGGCTACAGTCAATATTTTTGTACAGACCGTTACAATATTTTATGTGTACCTTTATTATCAGGTCATTACCTAGGTGTTTGTCATTGCTGTGTCACATACTATACATGTACATGTCTTAACAAGTTGAGCTACAGAGTCATTGACACTTTCATTTATCAATTAACAGGAGTTTCCTCTAGAACCTTTTTGTAATTAACAGGTTGTAGTTATATTTGTTCTGAAGATATGGTAAATGGTTTTGTGTTTGGGAATTATATTCTGATAACAGAGTTATTCATTTAAGACTTACCCAGTTAAGTGGGCTTCACTGAATTAAAATCTAAAAGTCAAGGTTTCTTTCCACTTATGTTGAATGTTCTCACCTCTGTAGTATACTAGTATTGCCTTTAGCACCAGTACGAGAATTTCAGGTCATAACAACAACAGTAATAAAAGATTTCTGATAATAACTGGATATCAACTAATTTTATCAGAGTATTCTTACTTTATTACTTTAACCATTTAGGTCTTGAACAAGTGTCCTGAATTCCCACCAGCCCACAGCCTTTATATGTCCAATAGCTATGCAGTGATTTCTAGTCAAGTCCTGGCTGCCTTAAGACTACCACTACCTACCTAATTTGTCTGTTGTCAACAGGACCTCCTCATGATGACATGTTAAGGGCACCTGTTCTGATGTCGTAAAAGTTGGATAGGATATAGGCTTTTAACCCTCTGCACTCTGATGTCAAAATGGCAAAGTTTTCAGCAGTAAATATTTCCCATAATGCAGTTTAATATTTAACTGAATATACCTTGTTTGTCAGAGCTCAGTGAGCTCAGTGAGCTCTTTGAAACAAGATATAATTGGTTAAATTCATACTTAAATAAGAGAAAAACAGAGTGGTTAGAGTAAATTATGTTGCACTCCCAGAGTGCTGGGGTTAAGGGTTAAACTCACTTGAAATAGTCTTTAAATTTGATTTTCATTTGAATTAAAAGAAATATAATTTTCATTTGACAATAATTTCCCAATTCTTTCAGCTCAAGACATGGCTCTTACTTACCCTGTTACAGCTTTCTCTTTGTAAATAAATAAAGTTAGGCTATAAAAAAAAGAA
This sequence comes from Pictodentalium vernedei, assembly GCA_031216915.1. Lineage (NCBI taxonomy): Eukaryota > Metazoa > Mollusca > Scaphopoda > Dentaliida > Dentaliidae > Pictodentalium > Pictodentalium vernedei. Next base: position 513,842,636 of record CM062296.1, on the reverse strand, counting down.
CCTCTGTTTCTCAGGCCCGCGCGCATGGTCATTTTTGGTGCGCATGCAACCTTTTTATGACACCAAAAAAATCTTCAAAAAAATTTGAGATATTGTGCTCATTTCGATAAATCGATATCGATGCGTTCGTAAATTTTAAATTAACACACTTCAAGCTTTTTCTACATCATACCTTAATAAAGTGGGTGGGTTTTAGCAATATTCACGACAGAAAGTGTTTTATTCTGTAAAAGGTAAGTCATAATGACAGCAAGAAGGAAGGTGTCTTTCAGTCTGACAACAAACAGTCACAAAGGGGAATGGTCAATTCGCACCACGTTTGATTCGCACCAACTCTCAGAAAGTCTGCAAAGTCAGGTGCTATGTTGAATGGAACACAGTCTCCTGGCATTTATTTTTAGTAACATTTGTATTGTAAATGGCCGTCATTGGGAATTTGTGTACTGTTATTTGAAACCGTTTCACTGTTATTTGAAACCGTTTCGAGTTTCCCAGTTAATTTAAATAAATGCATTTGAGATGCAGGATAATTGGATAACTAATAGTAACCGTTGCTTGATATAAAAGTAGCAGTCATAGTTGAAAATAAATTGCATATAGGCAGGTATGTGCGGTCGAATTGGTTAATAAAAACAGGCAAACATTCGTTTTGTATTTCATTTTCAGATTTAAAAAAAATATGATTTATGGATGAACTTCCCGTTCAAATGGGTTGTGATAATTTTGAATATAATGGGGAAAAATTGCGATTCACGATTTTATTAGGCAAGTTGTGAAAGGATTTTTTGGGGGGGGTAAAATAAATCTCTGAAAGTTGGCACTTCGACATTTGATTTGTCCCAGAGACGTTTCAACCCGAGACGTTTCACCCACGAGGCGTTTCGTGACTTTCGTCCTGTATTATAATTTTCACGTTTCACTGAAAAAACAAACATTCAAACCGCACTTCATTTATGACTCAACACCCCTGTGGTGAATAACCAATATATTTGCGAAATTTTGCGTGGTCCACCAGGCGTTTCAGTGGGGGTCAAATTACCACAAACAACCTCTCGGGGAGAAAATAAAAAGAAAAAAAAAAAACCCACCCGCCGCATGCTTTTTTGGAAAAAATGGCCTGAGAAACAGACAATCAACTTTGTATGGCCTTAAGATAGTTGCTTTTGATCTGTTGCTATCATGCATTTATTCGTGATTTAACCTGTACTTTGCATAGTGGCCATATCCTTCCAGTGCTTGTCACAAATATAGCCATTTAAATTGTGTCATCTTTTCAATTTATGCCCACAAATCATAGCTTATGATATGCCAAGTTCATTGAGCTTCTTTCTGAGGAATCATAAGCTATGTTTTTAAGACAAAAAATAATTTTGCAATTGTCGACTGCTAGTCACATTAGGTAAAGAGTTAAGATTGTGAAGCAGAATATCTATCAATAGACTCTTTATCTCGTGTACAAATTAGAAATTAATCCTTTCCACAGGATATCAAAATTTATTATCTTATTTACTGTCTTTTTAAATTTTTCAAAACATTTCAATGAAACCATATTATGTGACTCCTCATTGGAACGAGCTCAGTGAGCCTATTCCAATGAGGGGCCACATGATATGGTTTTGTTGAAAACTTTTGAGTAGTTCAGAAAGCTACTATTAAGAACTGAAAATTCTTTCCTCAGTTTATGAGAATCAAAACCAATTCTTGCGAAATGGTACAAATTTTAAGGCCTGACATTAACACTAATTAGATTACGTCAAGACAAATCTATAACAAAACATAACATTTTCCTTGAATGGGAAGTATATCCAAAATGCATGAAGCCTTTATTGTTGTATCTGCCCTTTTCAATAGAGTCCAGATATGGTATCCCACATATCCATCAGATAAAACCACTTCGTTATTTGCTTCCTCCTGCCGGTTATCACCACCTCTACATTTCTATTGAGTTACAGTGCACCACTGCACAGATTTCCAATGTTTCACTGTTTTGGTAAATCTAATAACAAAATCCCCTGATAGAGAGATTGGTTAGAGAGTTTTTTCCACACATTGGATTGATTACTGCTAATAATACATGTAGGTCTATTTTGTTTTATGGCTTATTCTAAAATTAACTTTTAGCCCTAAAACTTATAAAAACAAACAGATTATAATATGTCTTTGTGCATGTTTACAGAACACAACTTGTCCTGCAGAATACTGATCAAAATTCTGAATGTGTAGTTTTAGCCAGTCTTATCTTAATTGTTCACAAATTTTTTTTATATTTATCTCAACATGAACACAAGTGTTTGGCAGTTATGTTGAACCACTCCAGAAAAGTCATTTTTGTATGCGCATTCATTATGTAATCCGTCCCATGTATGCAGCATTATTTTGGGGGACATGCTTTGATTTATGCCAAAACAATTTTTTTTTTACATTCTGTCAGCATTGTGGAGGCTTAGTTTAGCAAATTTTGTTCATACATAATTGTTTTGTTACAGTTTATTGGTGAGTAACTGTTGATACTCACCTGTAAATTGTAACAACACTATTGTATATAAACATTTTTAGTTCCACCCAGAAAGTGTCAGTGGAGCTTTTCTCTGGTAATGATTTGTCTGTCATTCATCTGCCGTCTGCCATCTGTTTGTCTAGGCCATAATGTCTTAACTACTGAATATTTTTTGACAAAACTTTATAACAATATCTATTATCAAAAGACAATGTGTCGCAAATTATACAGCCCTTTAAATTACCCCAATTTCACTCTGCTTACAGGTGTGCTCAAATTAGAAAAGGTGTGAAGACATCAAGCAAAATATATAAATTCTTGGTGCTTCTACATTTGAGAATAACTTGAATATTAACTTCCATCATAATATGACTATAGAAACACAAAAGAAAGGCATGGAAATAAAACATGACAGGATAAGACTGTTATTTCTGGTTTTCATTCAAATTAGAGCAAAACCAAAATAAATTAACTTAAAGGCCTGAATTATAATATAGTATGTACGTACCCCTCAAGATCACAGGATCTTGGTAAAGGTGACAGAAAAATTTTGTTATTTCACTGTCACTTTTGTCCGGCCCATATAACTTGGTATGATTGACAGATCTTACTCATACTTGGTACAATTATTTCTCAGGACCCAAAGGTGTGCCGCGACTTTGATTCAAGGTCATATCATCAAGGTCACAGGCAGCAAAACTTTTATATTGTTTGACCAGCATTTTATGGCAGGGTAATAAGTAGTTATACCCCCACTTTCAAAGAAAATGGGGGGTATACTGGATTACATGCATCTGTCCGTCCATCCGTGTGTGAGTGCGTCCGAGAATATTTGTAACGTTCATTTTTTTTTTTTTTATTACTTGTTTTATTCATTTATGCTTCATTGGTCCAGCACTGCAGTGGGGGTATGAATTGCCTTCAGAAATAGCTCTTGTTAGTATCTAGAAAAAAATAATTTTCCGACAGGGCAGCAAACTCCAAACAATCTATTGGTTCAGACCATTGGCCTGAAGGTATTGCTAGCACCCTTCTTTATTTGGCATTATGATGTAGAAGACGGTAGTTACCTATGAACAGGATAAGTAGTAAGTGCTCACTTTGGAATGAGGGGATTCGAAAGACTATACAGACCCATGCTTATGAAAGTAACTTTTTATGACTGGAAGCTGTAGTCACAGGAACTGAAAGTGTCTTTGCAACATATAATAGATACTAAACAATCATTATTCTTGGAGGTCCTTTGACTGAAACTTCGCTTGTTTTTAGGCTTTTCCAAGAGGACACTCAAATCTACAGTTGCTTTAGTGGTGATCCACTTCACATACTGTAACTTTAATAACTATGTCGGCCTATATTTTAAGTGCTACTACAAAAAAGTTTAAAAAGGTATTTTTGGTTAAAATTGAATGGAATCTGCACTCTATCACAATTATAATATGTATTAATTTTAATAAATAATAAAGTTTGTTTACTTTCTAAGTCAGATAAATTAATTGAATGAAAAGCTTGACAAAAATTAAAATTTTTTACAATACAGTATCATTGAATATATTTTTTTGTCAAAATGTCCTGAGTTTGGCCCAACAACATAAGGCTTTATTGTTCCTATATTCAACAGTGTAACAGACAAGGTTTTACATAAATAATTTTAAAGATTGATAAGTCTTGAATATTTTCATGAGGTGTGAAATTGTTGTCCTTTCACTCAGATCAGTGAACACTTAAAACTTTTTTAGCAGTATCATAGTTCTCTAATTCAAAATATAGGAAGTATTCAAAATGTATTTATGAATACACCTCAAATTTCAATGTCTTTTATATGAATACATTTATTCATAAAAGTCGTTGAATACTGAATATATATGAATACGTGAAATGTTGTATTCAAATATGACTGAATACGAATACTCTAAGCCTGAAAGAGTATGATCTGATGTAACAGTGAATTGTTATGTATAGAATTTCTGTTACAGTTGGGAATTTACTGAGACAGAACATCACAACCATTTATCATTGGAACAATGACTTATTCAGCAAGTGAAAAGTAATGGTTTATTCATGCCAGTTACTTTTGGGATTCCAACATGAATATTTCACTTTGAAACATGACAGACCAGTGTAACAATATTTGAAGAATGTAATCGAGGAACTACTTATTATGCACCCAATCTCCAAAGGAGGATTTGAGGATGTCTGGTGGAGAACTTGGTCCATATGTGCATCCGTCAATACTAACAATTTTCCTTGTAGCTTGTTGAGATGGGCAATGTACCGAAAATCTGAAATGATATTGATATCATGGGGATACCAAAAAGCTGAACCGAACCAACTCGATGAATACCAAAACTGTCTGAATTTTAAAATTTTTCTATATTAGTTATTTATAAGTCCCTGTTGAGGCTTAATAACAGTTGAAAAGTTCATTTTCATGAAAGAAGTGATGGATTTTTAGCTCACCAACAAAGTAGTGTGAGCTTATGTCATGACTCGAGGTGTGTCAGTGTCAACACTTGTGTTAAAGTTATTGTACGAGTCAACTTGGACTTTCTACCCTGTTACTATGCACCTCATACTGTTTCTATGGCTTACAATTACCCACAGACCATTACCCAGTGATATTTTTTCGATTTTTAATGTTTTTGCAATGTTATACTTTTTTGTCTGTATGGACTGTTTCTGACCTGTTTTGCACGAGTGGAGGCTACCACCGGTATGCTGTGGCTTTTATATTTCATACATGTATTAAATGCATCAATACAAGATGACATTAACCCATGGCCGGACATTTTTCGGAGATTTTGGACTTTTTTAATGCAATGTTAGACTTTTTTGTCAGTGTGGACTTCGAAAATTTCTGACCTGTTTTTGCAATGTTAGACTTTTTATACGCCCGTTTGAAAAACGGGATGTATTATTTGAATGGTCTATCCATCAATCTGTCTGTCCATCCGTGGACACATTTTGTTTCTAGACGATAACTTTAGTTGTCATGGTTTGAGCGGAGTTAAATTTGGCATGTGGATTTAATATATCAAAATGCAGGATGGGTTCGATTTTCGTTTCTAGTGGCCCATTTGCAATAGAGTTATGGCCCTTTATTTATGGGAATTTAGCCCAAGTTTTCGTTTCCAGATGATAATTTAAGATGTTATGCACAGAATGGAAAGAAATGGATGAGTTTCATTTCGGGTTTTGAAAGCTCATTTGCAGTGGAGTTATGGCCCCTTGTTTATGATTTTTAGCTCAAGTTCATTTCCAAAAGAAATTTGGTTTATACGCCCGTTTAAAAAATGGGATGTGTTATGTGAATGGTCTCGCTGCCCTTCCGTCCATCTGTCTGTCCATCTGTGGACACAATTTGTTTCCGGACAATAACTTTAGGTGTAATGGTTTGAGATGAGTTAAATTTGGCATGTGGATTTAGTATAACAAAATACAGAATGGGTTCGATTTCCATTTCTAGCAGCCCATTTGCAGTAGAATTATGGCCCTTTATTTATGGGAATTTAGCCGAAGTTCTCTTTTCCGGACGATAACTTAAGATGTTATGCACAGAATGGAAAGAAATTCGGTATATGGGTTTATTTCAACTTAGAATGGGCATATTTTGCCACGCCTGGCGGGGCTCTTGTTTGTCACTGTGGACTAAGAAAATTTCTGACCTTTTTTTTTTTACTGTATATGAGTGGAGGCTACCACCAGTATGCTGGGTTTTTATATTTCATATATGTGTTAAGTGCATCAATATAAGATGACATTAGCCCTTGGCTGGAGATTTTTCAGAGGTTTTGGAATTTTTTAATGCAATGTTAGACTTTTTTGTCAGTGTGGACTCTGAAAAAATTTCTGACCTGTTTTGCTATACATGTACATGACCGGGCATTTTTTTTGCAGATTTAAAATAAGCACAGGCATGCCATGCATTGGTGAGCTAATAGGGATGGGTACACCCCTCTTGTCTTTTTAGTTTTGTTAACCCTCATTGAACTAGGCAATCTCCTGAATTCCCACTAGACTACAACCTGTACATGTTGTATTGCTTAGCAGTGATTTCAAGTCAACAGGCAGCCAAGATCAGACTAGAAATCACTACCAGTAGGACATTGTCAGTAGGACCTCCTAAAGATGCATGATCAGGGCACATGCTCTGAGATCATAAAAGCCTGAAGTAGGTCTTTAAACATTAAGGAGCGTTCAGAACAAGTCACAAAATTACTGTAGATATGATTTGTGGTCGTAAAAAAATGCCACTGTTGAGCTCATTGGCAGTGCCATTTATAACATTGTGGTAGAATGATACTACAACAACTTATTCTGTTTTTCCTGATGTGGATTTCTCTCGAGTATGAGCAACAAATCTCGGTCAAGTCAGGTATCGAATCTATACCTTAAAAATGCCCAAACCAAAACTGAACTCAAAATTCCAATACCACCCATCTCTAATAGATTGGTTGTGGACAATCAAATGTTTGGTTGTCCCCCCAATTTTTTTTTTTTTTGAGGGACTATTAAAATAGCCGATATCTGTCTGTGTGTCCGTGCGCCTGTGTGTCCATGCATGCATCCGTCCCACTTTGGTTTCCCGATAACTTTAGTTGGCCAAATCAAATGAAATTTGGTATGTCAGTGTATCAATATAAAATACAGGTCAAGTTTGAATCTTGGTGTGGTCCCAACAATTTTTGCCTAAGTTTTGTCCCCTTTTCTACTTCAAAAATTCATTTCTTTTGGTTTACCAAAAATATCTTCAGTTATAGTTGGCCAAATCAAATGAAATTTGGTATGTAGTTCTATCAACTTAAAATACAAGTCAAGTTTGAATCAGGGTGTGGGCCGACAATTTTTCCAGAATTATGTCCCCTTTTCGACTTCGAAAATTCTTCTTTTTTTGTTTGTTTCCCGATGATAACTTTAGGGGGTTTGGTCCAACATTGTTTGCCAGAGTTATGTTCCTTTTTCGACTTCAAAAAATTCAATTTTTAGCTTAACTTGACAAAGTCAAGATAAGCTATTGCCATCACGCGTGCGAAAGTCTGTTAGTCTGTGAGTCTATTAGTCTGTGAGCCTGTTCACATTTTCCTTTAGCACAGGCTACAACCTGTAGTTCTTGTCCGATTGTCACAAAATTTCTTATGCAGGTTTAAGGTCATGTCTAAATGAGAATGTCCGCTTTTGGTTACGACCGGTCAACCATGATGACTGCCCCAGCCCATAATCTGAAAACCTTTAGCACAGTCTACAGGTCGTATTTATGAAGGGATTTCATTGTAACTTGGTAGGATGACTCTGTATAATGTCCAGATGAGAACGCCCCCTTTTGGTCATGATCTTTCAACCATGATGGCTTCCCAAGCCCAAAACTCAAAAACTTTTAGCACAGCCTACAGGTCATATTAATAAATGGAGGTCGGATGGGTGACCATTTGAGCGATCGATTCGGACTCCCGCATTGTGTCCTTGGGCAAGGCACTTAACCCCAATTGTCCACATGGGGGGCATGATGACGCTGTGTACTAATGCATACTGCACGTTGATGGTGCGCATGTCTTCAACCAATCTAACCCTGCCTGAGTTACGATGTTGGGGAGCTGGCAGCTGCTCGTTGCTTGGTGGTTCGCTCTGGGTACTCCGGCTACCTCCACCCGTAAAACTGTCACGGTCATGGTTAGCCATTGTGCATAAGTATGTGACCTTAAACACCAATAAATAAATAAATAATAAATGGAGGGATTTCATTGTAACTTGGTAGGATGACTCCGTATGATGTCTAGATGAGAACTTCCCTATTTAGCTGTGATCTGTCATCCATGATGGCTGCCCGAGCCCAAAAACCTTTAGCACAGTCTACAGGTTGTATTTATGGAGGGATTTCATTGTAACTTGGTAGGATGACTCCATATAATGTCTAGATGAGAACGTCCCCTTTTGATCGCGTTTGGTCAACTGTGACGCCTGCAGGGGCCTGAAGATCGAAAAACCTTTAGCACAGTCTTCAGGTCGTATTTATGAAGGGATTTCACAGTAACTTGGTAGGATGATTCCATATAATGTCAAAATGAGATCGTCCCCTTTTGGTAGAGATCATTCAACCGTGATGGCTGCCCAAGAGCAAAACCCCAACACCTTTCGCATGGACTACTGGTCATATTTATGAAGGGATTTCATTGTATCATGGTAGGATGACTCCATGTAATGTCTAGATGAGAACGTCCCCTTTTGGTAGCGATTATTCAGCTGTGACGGCTGCCCGAGCCCGAAAACCTTTAGCATAGACTGCGGGTCATATTTCTGAAGGGATTTCATTGTGTCTTTGTAGGCTGACTCGGTATAATGTCTAGATGTGGACGTCCCATTTTGGTTGCGATCGATCTACCGTGATGGCTACACAGGCCCGAAGCCTGAAAACCTTTAGCACAGTCTACAGGCTGTATTTATGAAGGGATTTCATTGTAACTTGATAGGATGACTCGTTTTGGAATAATTTCACTGTAACTTGGTAACTTTCGTTGACATACATTAACTGTGAGGGCTACATTAACCTGCCCCTCAGTTCTTTAGAACAGTCTAAACCTCAAATTATTTTTATTGAAAACGTCACATACAGGGAACAGAACGTGTAAGAACGTCCATCCATCTGTCCCACTTTGGTTTCCCGATGATGACTTTAGTTATAATTGGCCAAATCAAATGAAATTTTGTATATATTATTGTATCAACATAAAATGCAGGTCAAGTTCGAATCGGGTTGTGGTCAGGCAATTTTTGTCAGAGTTATGCCCCTTTATCAACTTCCCAAATTCATTTTTTTCTGGTTTCCCAATGATAACTTTAGTTGTTCTTGACCGAATCAAATAAAATTTGGTATGTAGGCGTATCAACATAATATACAGGTCAAGTTCCAATTGGGGTTTGGTCTGACATTTTTTGCCAGAGTTATGTCCCTTTTTCAACTTTTTTTCCAATACCTCAAATTGCACACTTTTTTGGGGGGATGGGGGGGGGGGGGAGGGGGGTGGTTGGGGTGGGGCTGTGCTTCCTTTTATTTCCACAGTCATAGTTGAACTTTGAAAATCCTTCCAGCCTTACAACAATTTTACACTGCGACTCTAGTATGCATAATCAGATTTAGTTGTCTTTTGATATTAGTCTGGCCGCCAAACTCTATTTTTTCACCAAACCATGTTTTGTTGTATTAAGTTTTTTTCTCAACGGTTTTTATTAGTTCAGACACCCCTCTTACTAATTTTTCTTGCTGGACAGCTGACAGCATTGAACATTTTTTTTAATTGGGCCTTAAAGTGAGGTACTGTTGAAGGGGTCGAAAATTAATGTGAAAATTACAGATCCGAATGATTATTTCTTCTTAACTCACTATATAAGCACAAAATGTGATGTAATTGTGTTTCGATATAGTAACTACATCCGCATTGGGTATTTGGTAGAAATTGAATGGATATTACACCACTATTTATATCTATCAATGCTATTTATATCTAACAACGCTCTTTATATGTGAACGCGTTTGGAGATTACTTCATATAACTGTTCTTTCTCTTTGATTTCTTAGAGCGAGGACGCATTATTGCAACTTCACTCGATATAGCATCAGGTTCGGGCGACCTTTGCTTTGAAACGACATAGACTAACTCCGTCATGTCAGATGCTTGTTTTTAAGCTCACCTGACCGAAAGTCAGGGTGAGCTTTTCTTATCACTCTTTGTCCGTCGTCTGTCGTCCGTCGTCCTGCGTGAAGGTGGTGTTTGCCTCTTTCTCCTAAACCACTGGCCACATTTTAATTAAATTTCATGTAAGTAGTGGTTATATAGGGGCATTTTGATTTTTATCCAAAATAGGTTTCGGCTCATATTGAGCAGAGGTGTGGGAAAAAAATGGCCAAATTTTTTGAAAATCTTCTAATGAACCACCAGTAGCAGAGACTTGATATGTGGTATGCAGAGTCCTTTTGAGGTTTAGAATCAAGTTTGTTCAAGAGAAGTTTGTCGGGCATTATTTGCCTTCGTTATGAGAGGGGCAAAAATTTTGGCCACGCCTAAAATTTCTATTTTCAGAACCGTGAGGTCGATTTGAACCAAATTTGATATGAGATGATAGTGGGTCATAAGTAGTTGGTTGATGCAAAAAAAAATTTTTCTCATTGCCCCGTGGGAACCTCGGGAGCTAAAAATAGGAAAAACCTTAAAACGGCCATATTTCCAAAACTACACAGCACAGAGAATTCTTATTTTGTATAAAGCTTACTTTTATCCAGTAGAATAGAATGGTTAAAAAAAATCCCTATCGGTTTGATCACAAAGTACTTTTTTCTGGACTTTTGAAAAAGTGCTGAGTCAGCACTTTTTAACACTGTAGGCAATGGGAAAAAGATTAAAAAATCTTCTTCTCCAGATCCAGCAGGCAGAATCTTTTTATATTTGGTATGCAACATTGTAGGGTGGATCTGATTCAAGTTTGTTCAAATTGGCCCCCTGGGTTCATATTTGGGCTCAGTATAGGAGCCCGATTTCGAACTTAGTGCATTTCAGGCAAATTTCTTAAAAAATCTTCTTCTCCAGATCCAGCAGGAGGAATCTTTTGATATTTGATATGCAACATTGTAGGGTGGATCTGATTCAAGTTTGTTCAAATCGGCCCCCTGGGTTCATATTTGGGCTCAGTATAGGAGCCCGATTTCGAACTTAGTGCATTTCAGGCAAATTTCTTAAAAAATCTTCTTCTCCAGATCCAGCAGGAGGAATCTTTTGATATTTGGTATGCAACATTGTGGAGTGGATCTGATTCAAGTTTGTTCAAATCGACCCCCTGGGTTCATATTTTGCCTCAGTATAGAAGCTCGAATTCGAACTTAGTGCATTTCAGGCAAATTTCTTCAAAAATCTTCTCCAGATCCAGCAGGCAGAATCTCTTGATATTTGGTATGCAACATTGTGGGGTGGATCTGATTCAAGTTTGTTCAAATCAGCCCCCTGGGTTTATATTCTGGCTCAGTATAGAAGCTCGAATTCGAACTTTGTGCATTTCAGGCAAATTTCTTAAAAAATCTTCTCCAGATCCAGCAGGCAGAATCTTTTGATATTTGGTATGCAGCATTGTGGGGTGGATCGGATTCAAGTTTGTTCAAATCGGCCCCTTGGGTTTATATTTGGACTCGGTATAGAAGCTCGAATTCGAACTTGGTGCATTTCAGGCAAATTTCTTAAAAATTCTTCTTCTCCAGATCCAGCAGGCAGAATCTTTTGATATTTGGTATGCAACATTGAGGGGTGGATCTGATTCAAGTTTGTTCAAATTGTCCCCCTGGATTCATATTTGGGCTCACTATAGAAGCTCGAATTCGAACTTAGTGCATTTCAGGCAAATTTCTTTGAAAATCTTCTCAAGATCCAGCAGGCAGAATCTTTTGATATTGGGTATGCACCATGCTTAGAGGGGTGAGATTCAAGTTTGTTCAAGCCAAGTCCCTGGGTTCATATTTGGCTCACTGTGGTAGCCCGAATTATAACTTAATTCAAAATGAGGAATTTTCTTTAAAAATCTTCTTCAATCCAGCAGTTGGAATGTTTTGATATTTGATATGCAGCATCCTTAGGGGGTGAGATTCAAGTTTGTTCAAGCCATGTCCCTAGGTCCATATTTGGACTCACTGTGGGAGCTTGAATTCTAACTTAGTTCAAAATGAGGAATTTTCTTTAAAATTCTTCTTTTTTTTTTGGATCCACTGGTCAGAATCTTTGGATATTTGGTATAAGCTTTTCTTAGGAGGAGCTGATGCAACTTGTTGAAATCAATTCTCTGGGTTGATATTTAGGCTACCATGTCAGATGAGTGCTCTCAGGCCCCTTGGGGCTTCTTGTTCTCAACCACGTTTGGTTGTGCTGAATCGAGGAGCAAAGATCCTCTAATGAACGTGAAAGCAAAGCGAATTGAGAATATACTGAGGTGTAGTAGGATTTATAACGATGACTGTTCCCCTTCTTTCAACATTGTGTTGCAGTGCAATGTCATTACACAGAGCGATAGAACTTGACTTCGCATTTTTGGAAGATATGGTCAGTGACCAGAACTGTCCGGAGTTCAATGGGTATAATACCCGCATGACGAGAGACTCGGGTCAAGCAACGAACCCAAAAACGAAGGCAGCATACCTCCCTCTAATAGACATGACACCTGCTGATCCAGACACTATCATGACAGCTATGGAAAAGGCAGAGAAACTATCGTCAGATGCATGACAGCCGTTCACTATATTTACTGCTGATCAGCAGTTATACAAGATAGCAGTTCAGGTGTTATGGTCTTATCCAGACAAATTCACGGTATTTGTTCCTCGATAGGGTGGTATGCATTTGCTCATGAGTTTCGTTGGTTCAGTTGGAATGCTTATGGTCAATACTGGACTTTCAGATATACTTGAGTCAGTATTCAGTGGGGTTGAAAAGATATTGACTGGGAAAAAGTTTCCAATGAATATGAGAGCCATGCGTTTGTTACCAGAAGAACTTTTGCAAACAGCTTTCGAGAATAATGATGTGCAATGTGCAGAAGATTTATTTGCATTGCTAGAAGAGAACGCGTGCAAAAGTCGCACGACAAAAATGTAGGTTGATGCTTTTTTGAAACCATGCTTCCTCATGATGTTGTACGTACTAGCAGAGAGAGAAGGTGACTGGCTTTTGCACATCGAAGCTGTGAAAGGCATGCTTCCTTATTTCTTTGCTTCTGGTCATGCAAATTACACAAGATATGGGCTTTACTATCTGCGGCAGATGCAAAATAGGCCACCGGATATTTTATCTCATTTCTTGAAGAGTGAACATGTGATGAGACACATACCTGGTCCATGGAATGGCATATGGAGCGATATGTATATCAAAACTACCTTCTTGCGATATGGCCATGGCAAATCCGGTATAATAGGGATCACATTAAAGTCAGAAACACTAAAAACCTGGGCATTGAGTTTGCATGCATGTGGGAAGTTAGCTACGGTATATCAAATTTGCGAGAAGATCGAGATAGTGACAAATTACAGATCGCACATAAGGAAGATGCCAAGTCTAGAATTGCAAGTGATTCTGTCGACCGTATGGGTCTGAGAACTAAACTAGGAATGTGTATCGACCCATTGGATCCAAACGGACACCCCGAGACCATAATTAACATCGCAACTGGTAGGATAGGTCCAACGTCTGTCAATGTCGATAAGATTGTCAGCCTCGGAGTTCAGAAAATGACGGAATTTGAAGAGGCCTTCCCGAGTGGATTTTATGAGTCAATTTTGAAACCAGTACAAACTATGGCAATCTTGAAAAAGTCGCTGAAGGTTGGGGAGGTCAAAATATATGACACTAATCTCATTTATTCCAGAGTTATCAGACTTTTATGTAGTTCAGGCCTGGCGTTTCCAGACGCGCGATTTTTTCACGCGCCTTAACGTGTGCCTAGAACCATTAAGGTCAGCGAAATTTCGCTCCCCTGGGTGCACAAAGATAGGTACCCGTATATGTCCGTGTATGAGTTGCCCCTGTGTATAAGTCGCACCCCAAACTCACACTTGGAATTCCTCCCTTTTGCCTAAAGCTCATGTATAAGTTGCACCCCAATTTTTAAATATATGCAGTCAAAAGAATTAGTTGCAAGTTACGTTTTGCCAATTTAGGGCAGTTTGGGATGCAATGGAAATAGGTAAGTTTTCACGAGTTATCATGTGGCGAATAAGATAAAAGAATAAAGGAAAATTATTATTAAAAAATACTTGCATTTATTTGTTTTTCGTTGTTTGTTTATCACCCCAATGTCTTCATCCCTGTCAAGAAAATCCAATGCTTGTTTGTAACTGAAACTTCATAGTTTCAGAATCAGAGCACCATTTGCGCCGTAACCTGCACAGTTGTTGTGATTAAGTTGGTTTTTCCGGAACGTAAGAACGTTCCGGACAAACCAATAAAAATACAACAAATGCGCAGGTTACAGCGCAAATTGTTTTCGACTTAAGCATTGTTGGTGCTATTGAAACTAACTTTACCTGGTGCATGTGTGCGTAATTTTTAACCGGACATTACACATCAGTGAATTGGAGTTCATGGAATATATAAATACTTCTCTCCAGGTATTGCTGGCATACATTTAATGTGTTTTTATTTATTTTTTCGTTGTTATTTTGATGATTATGTATTTTTTATGGTTTCATCCATATTGGCCCCACAAACCTGTTGATTTCCGGTACACACACTGATGTAAACACATGGGCGATTGAACAACAACGACTAAATAGAATACTTCTTTATTATTATTTATGGATAAAAGTAACAGAAAACACACATAATATTTTATTGACAATTTATTTTCTGAAGAATTTAAACTGAAATAAAATGAAAATAAAATGAAAAAATAATTGTGGTGAATCTGCACTCAGTCAAAACCACACGATTGTACTGTCTGTTATACAATTGACAAACGCCAGGAACAACGTTTGTCTGAAGAAGTCATTGCCCTGAAAATTCTCTGAAACAAGTCGTACCCATGTATAAGACGCACCCTCGATTTTGACACAACCTTTCAGGTAAAAAAGCGTGACTTATACACGGACATATACGTATGTTATGTACTGTACTGCTGGCTCAGGTGCAATGAACTGAAATTCAAAATTTATCTGATGGGATGAACTTGAAGGGGATGAAGTTGAACCATGATTGGCTTGTGACAGTTGTGAGTTGTCGGGACCGACGACTTCAACACAGTATTGAGTAACTTTCGAAGTAACATATATTACAACTATCCAAATTACGCAATGCAGCTTTGTGAGTAAAGCATGTCTGGTCACAGTGTTTAACTGCATTCATATGATATATCCAACTGCCTTTCATGTCAAAAAAAATTAGGAGAGCCATTGGCTCTCCTAGATCATTTCAGGAGAGCGATTTTTAGCCCCCCCTAAATTTTTCAGAATGCCAGGCCTGGTAGTTCATGTCAATTAGATATCAAAGATATCCTTTCCTTTGAACTGTCACCACTACCAACCACCATATTTGATGAATCCGGGGATATGCGCATGTGCACATCAAAATCAGTATTGAAAAATAAAACAGTTGTTGAGAAACCAAAAAGAATGTCTGGTGTGGATAAGAAATCGGCAGTTGTTATCGATGGCTGTGCACTTCTCTGGATACCTCATTGGCCTGTGTCTACCAAAACCGGACCGGCAACTGTTCTAGACTTCATTCCAGTGTTTAAAGACATCAAACAGAAGTTGCGATCGACTGATGTGTATTTGGTATTTGACAGATATGTTGACTACAGCACCAAGTGCATGACAAGGGCACACAGAAAGGCCGATAGCTGCCGGGTGTTTCAACTTGTACCCACCTCCCTGCTACCACCACAAAACATATGCTGACCATAGTGGAGAACAAAAAGCAACTGATCTCCATTATATGTGATCAACTCGCCACGGACAAAAGTTTTGCTGAGCTAAACACACGAACTCACAAACTTGTAATTACTGGCTAACATGATGTTCCGATTGAGGTTAGTTGTGGATTGGTGACAGATAGAGAAGATATGGCAACTAGTCACAAGGAAGCTGACAACATTATCGTTCAACAGGCAATATTGTTTGCTGCAGCTGAATGTAATAACGTTGTGGTTGTTGCTGATGACACTGACGTCTATTTGTTGTTGCTGCATCACTACCTTGAACAACAACACTTGATGGTTGCAATGACTATGGAGTCACCAATCCATGGATGGGTGGTGATAGATATACCTGCCGCAGTTGATACACACAAGAAAATTGTTCCTCAATTGCTTGCTGCTCACGCACTTTCCGGGTGCGATACTGTAGGGGGATACTTTGGTATCGGCAAAGGGCGTGTACTGAAGATTCTGCAAACTGGTGGGACACTGGAATCACTTGGTGAGAATAACGTGGAGATATCGGATTTTCTAGAACAAGTACCAAGTTCATAGCATTATGCTATAGATCTCCTAAATCAACATCAATGTCCGATGCTCATATGGAGTAGACGAATTGGGAATCCGACTGCAACATCTGCTGCTAAATTGTGCATCCTACCACCCACAACAGAGGCTTTTACTTAGAATGTCAAATGGGTCCACTTGCAAACTTGTATATGGAAGCATGCCCTTCAACCTAACCCACCGCAGATGGACCCAACTGTATTTGGATTCGAGAAAGACGTGAATACAAAATCTTTGAACCCTGTGACAGTCGCATCCAACGTCAGGCTAGCACCTGATGAAATACTGAAGATGATTAGGTGCACATGTTCGAGTAAAACGCCATGCAAATATTCGAGGTGTAAGTGTAATGCAGCAATCATGGCGTGTACCATTTTCTGTGTATGCAGTGTTTCAGAGGACTGCTGTAATGAACAGACATTGCTGGCAGTAATGCGTAGTGATGAGGCGATCTAAGGAACTACAGTCATTCAACTTGATATTCACTGCATCTTGTGTGGTCCTTATAAAGTACTTCACCAATGATATTTGCAAACATCTCTCTTGTTACAATTTCTCGTACATTTCATTTCCCACCTCCGTTTTGGAGTCTTTAACACTACTGCTGAAAATAGCAAAATGTTACTAATTTTGGTAGCCATTTTGATTTTTTTTGGAAAATCTGGGGATAAGCTGACCCGCTTTGTTACCAACACAATCATTTGGAAATGGCGTGCTGTACTGAATTATTTAAGATTTTTGGCGGAAACTTGAATTTGGGGCCATCTTAGGTTTTGGCGGTTATAAGGAAATTGATCAACCCTGTCAGCTGCCCAGTAAAAGGAATCACACGAGGAGACCATATAGTTATGCGATATAGTGATACGATAATACACCGAGAAAAAACCAGGTTAAGTGTATTGGCGACTAGACTATGGCAGATGAGTGTAGACTGTAATTGCTTTGTTACTTTTCCTATTTTGGGGGCATTTTGGATGCCATATTGGGTTTCTCAAACAATTCCTTTGATCATATATAACAAAAGAGCATCACCCCATATGGCTAATTCATATCGGTAATCATGGTTGAACATTTCAAAATAATAGCGCCTAATACCCGCCTATATTTGTAAGAAATGATGATTTTTTGCCATATTTGTGGCCATCTTGGGTTTTGAGAGAATATATTTCATATGACAATTGAGAGTAACAGTAGGTAGGTTCATGAAGATGTGCCGATATGTGTATATACCTTACATTGTTTATACATATAATATTGGTTAATTCCGACGGACATAACATAATTCGCAACTTTTTTCCGATTGACTAGGTTATACCGGCGTTTATAAATAACGTGATACAGTGAGCAACAATCCACTTCTGGTGGATATTAGAGTACTAGTGTGTGCAGAAATGACCCCTCTAGTAAATAGAATTATATAAGCATGCATATTTGTCAACATCTTAGCAACAATATGAAGGATACATGGTGAAATCTCAAAAAAATGAGAAAAGTATGCATATTTGTCAACATCTTAGCAACAATATGAAGGATACATGGTGAAATCTAAAAAAAATGAGAAAAGTATGACACATTGGTGGCCTTTTTGCCGCCATATTGGATTTTCGTAATCTTATTTTGGCCAGTAAGTAACAATTATATATGTGTACGATGAATCAAGAAGAAAAATCTTCAAAATTCCATATTATCTTACCAAAAATTCCGATCCAAGTTATATGGTGATATTGTATTTTTTCATAGCGGCCACCTTGGTGGCCATCTTGGATTTTGTTGAATAAAAAAAATTGCTCAACACTGTCAGCTGTCCAGTAAGAAAAATCTTATCAAGGAGACCCTATAGAATAATAATCCGCCAAGAAAAAAACTTAATACAACAAAACAAGGTTCAGTGCCTCGGCAGCCGGACTATATGCTGATAGTCCCACATAGGGGACAGCATCTCTCCATGTAGATTGGATTATGTCTGCACTTTCTTGCCAGAGTTATGGTCCTTATTGGACATCGAAAACAGTGATTCTGTCTGTCCATCTCTACAGACTTTTCACCTTATACCTTCTGTGTGTATGATCAGATTTTGTTGTCCTTTGGTATGCTGATAGACAGGCATGAGAGAAAGGATCTTCACATAGGATTGGTTCTGTACACCCCTTCTTCCTTCTTGCCAGAGGTGTGGCCCTTATTGGACTTATAAAATAGTGATGCTGTGTCGGTGCATATGCACATACTTCAAATTGCATTTGTTGGCTGTCCTGATTGAAAGTCAGGGTGAGCAGTTGCCATCACTTGGTGTCTGTCGTCCATTTGGACTTATAAAATAGTGATGCTGTGTCGGTGCATATGCACATACTTCAAATTGCATTTGTTGGCTGTCCTGATTGAAAGTCAGGGTGAGCAGTTGCCATCACTTGGTGTCTGTCGTCCATTAGCATTTGTAGTGCAGTGTTCTTCATAACTACTGGGCCAAACCCAATAAAACTTGGCAGAAATAATCTTTGGGGATACCCTTCCAAGTTTGTTCAAAAGAATTGCTGATAACTGCATTGTGTTCTTGGGCAAGGCACTTACTCCTGATTGCCGACATGGGAGCACAATAATGCTGTGTACTAAGGCATACTGGACATCTCTGGTGGACTTGTCTTCAACCCCTATGCTAACCCTTCAGTGTGTGTTACTTGCAGTCATTTCATTAGTTTGATGCCTGTTTTTGTGTGTGGACATAATGTTTCAGCCATTTGTTGGAGAAAACCCACAAGCAATTCCCCCAATTGCAACAAAATAATTGACGGACACTACTCTTTATTATACCCTCCCACCCCCCACCCACCCCTGCAATGAGTTGGGTTTTTTTTTTTTGGGGGGGGGGGGGGGTATGCTGGAATCATCTTGTCCGTTTCTCCATCTGTCCATAGACATAATTTTGTGTGGTGATTTTCTCAGATGTTTATGGACCAATCTGCTTGAAACTTGGTATGAATGTTCACCACCATCGGAACCTGTGCACCAAGAGAAGACTCAAAAGCTCCCATTTTTAGCTCACCTGGCCTAAAGGGCCACGTGAGCTTTTCACATCACTTGGCATCCGTCGTCCGGCATACGTAAACTTTTCACATTTTCATCTTCTTCTCTGTAACCACTGAACCTGTGTGAACAAAACTTGGCAGGAATGGTTTATGGGAGGTCCTCTACAAACGATCCTCATTTTGATCCCGTCGGATGAAAAACATGGCTTCCAAAAGCATTCTTTGTTCCTGGTTGGTGGATTTTCAAAAATCTTCTCCTCTGAAACCGCCAGGCCAAATGTTTTGAAACTTCACATAAATGATGACTGGGACCCCCTCGCAATTGTGGCTTACAGTTATAATAGAAACCCTATGGGAAATCACATTTTCATCTTCTCTGGAACAACTGAGATGACGTGAACCAAACCTGGCAGGGATAGTCTATGGGAGGTCCTCTACAAACGATCCTCATTTTGTTCCCATAGGTTTGAAAACATGGCCGCCAGAGGTATTCTTTGATTCTGATTGGTGGATTTTTAAAAATCTTTTCCTTTGAAACCACAGTGCCAAATGTTTTGAAACTTTGCATGTTTGATGACTGGGACCTCCTCTACCAATGGTCCTCATTTAATGTTGATTAGGTTGCAAACATGCAGCTTATAGTTACTATAGAAACCCTATGAGAAATCATATTTTCATCTTCATCTC
>CM062296.1:511927426-512022331 GCA_031216915.1 Pictodentalium vernedei | reverse complement strand
ACGTTAGTACGTTAGTATGTACGTCCACAATTTCCTTTGGCACACCTCACAGGTTGCATTTATGATCAGATTACTTTCAAACTTGGTATGCTTGTTTGGGGTGACCTCTAGATGGGAGCTATCGGTTTTCTTCAATTTCTGTCAAAAAATGTTGCCGCGGCCAACATTCTTAGAACTTAGTTTAGTCAAACCACAATATTTCCCTTTGGCACACCCTACAAGGAACATTTATGATTTGATTGCTTTGAAACCTGGTATGCTTATTTAGGGTGACCTCTAGATGGGAGCTATCGATATTCTTCAATTTCCGGCAAAAAAATGTTGCCACGGCCAACGTTCGTAGAACTTAGTTTAGTCAGACCTCAATATTTCCCTTTGGCACACCCTACAGGGCACATTTATGATCAGATTGCTTTGAAACCTGGTATGCTTGTTTGGAGAGACCTCTAGATGGGAGCTATCAATTTTCTTCAATTTCTGTCCAAAAATGTTGCCGCGGTCAACATTCTTAGAACTTAGTTTAGTCAGAAGACTCAATATTTCCCTTTGGCACACCCTACAGGGTACATTTATGATCAGATTGCTTTGAAACCTGGCATGCTTGTTTGGGGTGATCTCTAGATGGGAGCTATCGATTTTCTTCAATTTCCGTCAAAAAATGTTGCCGCGGCCAAAGTTCTTAGAACTTAGTTTAGTCAAACCACAATATTTCCCTTTGGCACACCCTACAGGGCACATTTATGATTTGATTGCTTTGAAACCTGGTATGCTTATTTAGGGTGACCTCTAGATGGGAGCTATTGATTTTCTTCAATTTCCGGCAAAAATGTTGCCACGGCCAACGTTCGTAGAACTTAGTTTAGTCAGACCTCAATATTTCTCTTTGGCACACCCTACAGGGCCCATTTATGATCAGATTGCTTTGAAACCTGGTATGCTTGTTTGGGGAGACCTCTAGATGGGAGCTATCGATTTTCTTCAATTTCTGTCGAAAAATGTTGCCGCGGCCAACGTTCTTAGAACTTAGTTTAGTCAGAAGACTCAATATTTCCCTTTGGCACACCCTACAGGGTACATTTATGATCGGATTGCTTTGAAACCTGGCATGCTTGTTTGGGGTGACCTCTAGATGGGAGCTATCAATTTTCTTCAATTTCCGTCAAAAAATGTTGCCGCGGCCAACGTTTTTAGAACTCAGTTTAGTCAGATCACAATATTTCCCTTTGGCTCACCCTACAGGGCACATTTATGATTAGATTGCTTTGAAACCTGGTATGCTTATTTACAGTGACCTCTAGATGGAAGCTATCGATTTTCTTCCATTCTCGTCAAAAAATGTTGCCACGGCCAACGTTCTTAGAATTTAGTCTAGTCAGACCACAATATTTCCCTTTGTACACCCTACAGGGCACATTTATGATTGGATTGCTTTGAAACCTGGCATGCTTGTTTGGGGAGGCCTCCAGATGGGAGCTATCGATTTTCTTCGGTTTCTGTCAAAAAATGTTGCCACTGGCAAAAAAAATGACATTGGTACCAATGATCTTCAATTTTGCCATTTCATTTATAACTTACCAAGTTCAAGTTTGTCAAGTTGAGCTACAGTGTCATTGACACTTTCATTTATTTACTTCTAACCATGGCTTAGTACTCCTTATTGGAACAAGCTCATCAAGTTTGTTCCATTAATATTAAGGTCATGAGGTATGTTTTGAAGTAGAGAAATGAAAAATTAAAATTTGAATAGCAAATTTTGTATATCATGAGTGCAGATATGGCAGATTCGTTAGGTAAACTGTTAACAAAAAATGGCTCCGACTATTTTGCATCTAAGCATTGCCATTCCTGGGACAGTCGGGCTGCATGCGTGACATCACTCTAGTTGTGAATAGCACTGGCCAGTTTTTTTATTCTCACCAGCAATGTATGTTTAAATATTAATAAAAGACATGAAGCAAAGAGACCACAATTAGCCACAATTAATAGACATTATTGGGGGGTCATAAAATGCAGTTTAGAAGAAAACAACTTTAAAAAATACCAAAAAAATTGTGTTAATTTCTCACAGTTCCCTATTTAATGATTTTATTTTTCCATTTTTTCCTTCCAAACTGCATCTTATGACCCTACTTTGGGGTCATAAGATGCAGTTTAGAAGAAAAAAAATCCTGAAAAAATAGAAAAAAAATTGGCATTGATAGTATGTATATGTCGATATATAGATATATATATTTAAAATGAGCTCATTCCAATGAGGGGTCATAAACTATGTTTTTCAGACAAAAAGTTAAAATGTCAGAAAAAATGGTAAAAATTGGTATTCTTGTTCTGTAATTTTTACATAGAAGTTTTGGAAAAATTTTGGTGTAGGGGGAGAGGGTGGGGGCTTTGTGTAAGTGGATTTTACTATCTTTTTTTTCTTTTGTTTGTCATTAATACCACCTTATGTCTGTTGATTGGATTCTAAAGGACTAAGAGATCCACCCTCTGAAAAACTAATTCTTCACCTTTTATCCCTTATACCCTTAATCCCAATAAGAATGATCAAATTATCATCCATTTACAAGAA
The DNA here is from genome assembly GCA_031216915.1 of Pictodentalium vernedei. Classification (NCBI taxonomy): domain Eukaryota; kingdom Metazoa; phylum Mollusca; class Scaphopoda; order Dentaliida; family Dentaliidae; genus Pictodentalium; species Pictodentalium vernedei. Next base: position 512,019,762 of record CM062296.1, on the reverse strand, counting down.
ATAATTTTGAAAAGTATTTAAGTATTCATATTTGTATTCATGAATACATTGTGAAGTATTCGTATTCGTATTCAAATACATTTGAAATTTGTGTATTCGTATTCGTATTTGTATTCAATACATTTACAATGTATTCGCCCCAACCCTGGAAACCATGGAAAAATTTCATAACCTCCCAACACTTATGAACTTGTTGTTTTCAGAATGCATCAAAACACCAATTAAACCAAACGCTGAAGATGGCATAGCCAGCATAACAATATTTTAAAAAAAACATACTTGCTGGTTATAATTACTTGGCCGATCTGGGCAGAGTGAACTGTTGACATGGGATGCCTTGACTATAAAGCTTGGCCGAGTGGGCTCATCATTTGGGATGAGTTGGTGGGACGAGTTGTTTTTGGGCAGAGTGCACTAAGAACCCTTGTAAACATATAAGGCAAATCGTAAACTTGGGAAAATTGTTCTTTTAAAAGATCTGAGAATTACAGAGACTGCCACATTCTTCTCAAGTCTGCAAGGTGATGAAATTGAAAACGCTCAATACATTCAGATGGGAAAGTTTTATTGACAATGTCATTATTGCGAGGTAAAGTCAAAATTGCAGGACAACTTTTCCATTTCCTTATCTATGGATGCCATTTTTAGAAATGGATCTCTTCATCTCTGTTTCGTAATATTTTAATTTGGTTGTTATCAATAGGTTTAAAATATTAAACTGGATAAATAGATTTCCAAACAAAAATATATCGAAACAAACATTAATATTTATCATCAAACTTTTCTTTGCACGAAAATATCATTTGATTGATTGGTCGAACTATATTTATCACAACTTCCTGTTTCCAGTTTCCATGTTTGTCTGCTATCCAAATGATTTCAAAATAAAGAGGACAAAAAGGCTTTTAGCTATTCATCTGAATAAATTATCATCAAACTTTTCTTTGCACTAAAATATCATTTGATTGATTGGTCGAACTATATTTATCACAACTTCCTGTTTCCAGTTTCAAACCGGCCTCCATAGTTTTACATGTACCCAAACCAGCCTCTGTGCATGTTTAACCACCCTTGCCTGTTAGTAGCTTTTCATGACATTGTAGCAAAATGTAAATAATAAAAACTGTGAAAGTAAAATGTTGGCCTACCTCCATTTCTGAAAATTTTATCCACATACCGGTATAGAGAATCCAATAATTATCCATTTGAAAATACCAAAAATGGAATAAACACGACTTGTTTTTTCCAGATCTTTAAAATTCCTGAAAAGGTTACTGACACAGTGACAAGATGGTAGTATCAAAACTATGTGCTCAGTACTGATTGGTTATGCTTTTTAGCTCACCTTGACAAAGTCAAGCTGAGCTAATCTCATCGCTCTCTGTCCATCGTCCGTCAACACCATGTTGTGGCCTTCTCTAAAACCACTGGGCTAATTCAAGTGAAAGTTTGTTTGAGTGATGGTCCCGAAGGGGCATTGCATTTTTGTTCAACTCAACATGCCCAGCCCCATAAGGAGGGGTGGGGAAAATGCTCCAAAATATTTTTAAAATCTTCTTGATATTTGTTATGGAGCTTCCTTTGAGGTGTAGAATCAAGTTTATTCAAATGAAGTTTGTGAAACAATACTTGGCTTTGTAATAGGAGGGGGAAGATTTTTGGCCCTGCCCAAAAATTTATTTTCTGAACCGATAGTCTGATTTGAACCAAATGTGGTATGTGGTATTATTTGTTCATAAGTACTTGAGTCTATCGTGCAAAAAAAAAAAAAAATCCCACTTCCCCATGGAAACCCCAGGAACATCCTTAGGACCAGTAGACCTGAATGGTTAAAAAAAATGTTAGGGTGTCCTGTGGGGGGTGGGGGGGGGGGGGCGGGGTGGGTATGGAATCGAAAAAATGCGGAGTCCGCATATTTGCAAAATTAAAAAAAAATCTCTTCTCCAGAACCATTGGTCAGACTCTTTTGATATTTTGTATACAGCATCCATTGGAGGATCAGATGCAAGTTTGTTAAAATGGAGACCATTGGTTTATATTTGGGCTCAAAACAGGAGCCCGAATTGTTAACTTAGGGCAATATGGATGGTAAATTTTAAAAATTTCCTTCTTCAGATCCACCAGTCAGAATGCTTTCATATTTGGAATACAACATCTCTAGGAGGGGGCAGATTCAAGTTTGTTTAAATCGGGGGCCTTAGTTTAATTTTTGGTCTTGCTATGGTAGCCCCAATTTTAACTTTGTGCAATATGAGGAAATATCTTTAAAAATTTTCTTCTTCAGATTCACCAGTCAGAATGTTTTCATATTTGGTATACAACGTCTCTAGCAGGGTCACATTCAACTTTGTTCAATTCGAGTGCCTGGATTAATATTTGGGCTCTCTATGAGAACCTGAATTTTAACTTAGTGCAATATGAGGGAATTTTTTCTGAAATCTTCTTCAGATTCACCTGCCAGAATCCTTTCATATTTGGTTTACAACATCTCTAATGGAGTCAGATTCAAGTTTGTTCAAATTGGGTCCCTGGCCCCTGGCTTAATATTTGGGCTCCCTAAGGCAGCCCAAATTTTAACTTAGTACATATGAGGAAATTTCTTTAAAGATCTTCTTCTTCAGATCCACCAATCAGAATGCTTTCATATTTGGTATACAGCATCTCTAGGGTGGTCAGATTCAAGTTTGTTCAAATCGGCTCCGTAGGTTATATTTGGGCTCACTATGGTAGCCCAAATTTTAATTTAGTGCAATATGAAGAAATATCTTTAAAATTTTTCTTCTTCAAATCCAACAGTCAGAATGATTTCATATTTGGTATACAACATCTCTAGGGAGTTCATATTCAACTTTGTTCAAATCGAGAGTCTGGGTTAATATTTGGGCTCCATATGGGAGCAGAAATTGGTCATGTAGCTGAAGAATTAGAAATTTTGTATTCAATACCCTCTGGAGGTGTGTAACTAAGATTAATCCACATAGGTTGTATCCAGGCACTTCATATGGGAGCTCCACTTTTTACATTATGATCAACTGAAGAAAAGGCATGAATCTTGCACTAGCTTAGTCATTCCTGAGGGGCTCAAGGATTTACAATGTATCCTATGGAGATGTATTGCTTAATGCAGATTCATTCTTGGACTCTGTTTATATTGTGTTCTGTTCAACAAGGTGAGTGCTTCAGGCCCCATGGGGCATCTTGTTTATTATGGCCTTACCTTTGATGATGCATTTGGGTGACAGCTTTCATAAAAGATAAAACTGTAGTGTTTGGTTTTATGTTTGTTTCATTTCATTTTAATATGCCCCCCGACTTGAGTTGGGTGGCATATAGTGATTGAAGTGTATGTGTGTCCGTCCATGTGTGTGTGTTGTGTGTGTGTGTGTGTGTGTGTGTGTGTGTGTGTGTGTGTGTGTGTGTGTGTGTGGGTTTGTCTTACCAACTTGACGAGGTAACTAGACAAAAGAGTTTGCGTGTTTCGCCTTACCGAGGTACAAAAGACAAAATAAACCCTTTACCTCGGTTGTTTTCCCAGAACTGTACCGGCAAAACGAGGTAGAAACCGTTAGTCCACACAAAGGACAAACAATGGAGTACCTCGGTATGTAGGGAAGACAAGACTGTGTGTGTGTGTGTGTGTGTGTGTGTGTGTGTGTGTGTGTGTGTGTGTGTGTGTGTGTGTGTGTGTGTGTTTTCAAATGACACAATCATGTTTTAGAGGAATTTTGAATGTTGGTTTCTGATCCCCCACCGGGATTCGAACCCTCGGCAACACCGCCTGGCAATCAGGAGTCCAGCGTCTAAACCACTAGACCATTGCACACCGTCAAAAACGATGGCTGGAATCTAGCTTTTTAGATGAAGTCCTCATGATTACTTGGTTCATCTTCCTTTCGGCCGCAGCATGAAAGTGTGGAACGTGCTGGCTACAGTACGACGAAAGTGCTGTGGATGGCCTCAGATGAAGACTGGCACGGGCTTGTGTGTGTTTTTTTCAAATGACACAATCATGTTTTAGAGGAAATTTGAATGTTGGTTTCTGATCCCCTGCCGGGATTCGAACCCTTGGCAACACCACCTGGCAATCAGGAGTCCAGCGTCTGAACCACTAGACCATTGCACACCGGCAAAAATGATGGCTGGAATCTAGCTTTTTAGATGAAGTCCTCATGATTACTTGGTTCATCTTCCTTTCGGCCGCAGCATGAAAGTGTGGAATGCGCTGGCAACAGTACGACGAAAGTGCTGTGGATAGCCTCAGACGAAGACTGGCATGGGCTTGTGTGTGTTTTTTCAAATGACACAATCATGTTTTAGAGGAATTTTGAATGTTGGTTTCTGATCCCCCGCCGGGATTCGAACCCTTGGCAACACCGCCTGGCAATCAGGAGCCAGCGTCTAAACCACTAGACCATTGCACACCGTCAAAAACGCTGGCTGGAATCTAGCTTTGTAGATGAAGTCCTCATGATTACTTGGTTCATCTTCCTTTCGGCCGCAGCATTAAAGTGTGGAACGCACTGGCTACAGTACGACGAAAGTGCTGTGGATGGCCTCAAACGAAGACTGGCACGGGCTTGTGTGTGTTTTTTCAAATGACACAATCATGTTTTAGAGGAATTTTGAATGTTGGTTTCTGATCCCCCGCCGGAATTCGAACCCTCGGCAACACCGCCTAGCAATCAGGTGTCCAGCGTTTAAACCACTAGACCATTGCACACCATCAAAAATGATGGCTGGAATCTAGCTTTTTAGATGAAATCCTCATGATTACTTGGTTCATCTTCCCGGCCGCAGCATGAGAGTGTGGAACGCGCTGGCTACAGTACGACGAAAGTGCTGTGGATGGCCTCAGATGAAGACTGGCACGGGCTTGTGTGTGTTTTTTCAAATGACACAATCATGTTTTAGAGGAATTTAGAATGTTGGTTTCTGATCTCCCGCCAGGATTCGAACCCTCGGCAACACCGCCTGGCAATCAGGAGTCCAGCGTCTAAACCACTAGACCATTGCACACCATCAAAAACGATGGCTGGAATCTAGCTTTTTAGATGAAGTCCTCATGATTACTTGGTTCATCTTCCTGTCGGCCGCAGCATGAAAGTGTGGAACGCTGGCTACAGTACAACGAAAGTGCTGTGGATGGCCTCAGACGAAGACTGGCACGGGCTTGTGTGTGTTTTTTCAAATGACACAATCATGTTTTAGAGGAATTTTGAATGTTGGTTTCTGATCCCCCGCCGGGATTCGAACCCTCGGCAACACCGCCTGGCAATCAGGAGTCCAGCGTCTAAACCACTAGACCATTGCACACCGTCAAAAACGATGGCTGGAATCTAGCTTTTTAGATGAAGTCCTCATGATTACTTGGTTCATCTTCCTTTCGGCCGCAGCATGAAAGTGTGGAACGCACTGGCTACAGTACAACGAAAGTGCTGTGGATGGCCTCAGACGAAGACCGGCACAGGCTTGTGTGTGTTTTTTCAAATGACACAATCATGTTTTAGAGGAATTTTGAATGTTGATTTCTGATCCCCCGCCGGGATTCGAACCCTCGGCAACACCGCCTGGCAATCAGGAGTCCAGCATCTAAACCACTAGACCATTGCACACCGTCAAAAACGATGGCTGGAATCTAGCTTTTTAGATGAAGTCCTCATGATTACTTGGTTCATCTTCCTTTCGGCCGCAGCATGAAAGTGTGGAACACGCTGGCTACAGTACGACGAAAGTGCTGTGGATGGCCTCAGATGAAGACTGGCACAGGCTCGTGTGTGTTTTTTCAAATGACACAATCAAAAAACAGAGTCCAAGAATGAATCTACATTAAGCAATCCATCTCCATGTGTGTGTGTGTGTGTGTGTGTGTGTGTGTGTGTGTGTGTGTGTGTGTGGGTTTGTCTTACCAACTTGACGAGGTAACTAGACAAAAGAGTTTGCGTGTTTCGCCTTACCGAGGTACAAAAGACAAAAGAAACCCTTTACCTCGGTTGTTTTCCCAGAACTGTACCGGCAAAACGAGGTAGAAACCGTTAGTCCACACAAAGGACAAACAATGGGGTATGTAGGATAGACAAGACTGTGTGTGTGTGTGGTGTGTGTGTGTGTGTGGGTTTGTCTTACCAACTTGACGAGGTAACTAGACAAAAGAGTTTGCGTGTTTCGCCTTACCGAGGTACAAAAGACAAAAGAAACCCTTTACCTTGGTTGTTTTCCCAGAACTGTACCGGCAAAACGAGGTAGAAACCGTTAGTCCACACAAAGGACAAACAATGGGGTACCTCGGTATGTAGGCTAGACAAGACTCTGTGTGTGTGTGTGTGTGTGTGTGTGTGTGTGTGTGTGTGTGTGTGTGTGTGTGTGTGTGTGTGTCATTAACTCGAAAACTGTTAGGGCCACAGTCATCAAACTTCACACAATTATAAAGGAACTTGGGAGGATGTGTCACACACCATAGCCGGGTTCGTACCTTCAAGGTCAAGGTCACATTTCAAGGTCACACTAAAAATCAGTCAGTATTTGTGTCTCAGCCATAACACAGAAACGAATCATAGTACAGTTGTTAAACTTTCTACAAATGTTAAGGACAGTCAGAAGGTGTGTCATGTATAATAGTTTACACCGCATCTGCAAGGTGAAGATCACAAGGGGGGGGGGGGGGGGGCATGTGTTACCTTAGTAACATTCTTCTTGTTCTGCCATGATTCTGGGTTATCATATATTATGCTACATGTAGATGGCAGTGCCCATTAGTAAAATAAATGTGCTCCTAATCAACAATTAAATCATTAATTGACGCTCCCAACAATAACAAATACCACTAAACCATTGTTGGGATTGGAGGTTTACCTGGTGCATTAGCTGTCGGTTACCATCAATTAAACATAAAACACTGACATCGGCATCGACAATCGCCTGATTTAGTATCCAAAACATCAGCGTTTGGTTAACGGGTCATGTTTCTTAACTGGTTGAGTGCTGGAAGCCACTATCATGGCTTTCAAGAAACATGAGATTACCATACTAAAGTCTTCATATTCTTTACACAAATTTCCTATTCAGTCATAAGCAAATACAATTGTGTTCATATAGATTTGCATTATTAAAAATTATTGGAGAGTGCCTTAAGGCACTCTCCAATAATTTTTAATAATGCAAATCTCTATGAACAAATCCCAACTTCCAAAAATAATCTAGCACTCAACCAGTTAAAGGCTCATCACTAGAAAGACAAATCAGCAATTTAAAGACTATTTGTTATTGGTTCCAAATGACAAATAAAATCCTCCACATCCATCCACAAACTTTGCGAACCGTAAATTTTTTTGTACATTTGCAGTGAGACTTGTAAAATTGTCAGCATTAAAAAACATGTATTCACCAAATTCACTTTTGTTCTTGGTAATGAAACTAAAGCACAAATTAGTCAGATATATTTTTTGATATGGACAATTACTTTGTCTTAAATTGTCTATATAAAAAAAATCCTCCATAAGACTCTTTGTGAATGACACAATAGTCTACATCAAGGGACAAAGGAAGAACACTCCAAGATGACCTAGACAAGCTAGCCACATGGGAACAGCTATGGTGCATGAAGTTTCATCCAGATAAATGCAACATCCTAAAGGTTACCAACAAGAAGCATATGATGAAATCTAGCTACCATCTACATGGTCTCCCCCCTTGAGGAAGTCACCACAGCCAAATACATGTACCTGGGAGTCAGCATTCAAAATAACTTAAAATGGGACATCCACTTCAGTCAAATAGTACCCAAAACAAACAAGACACTGGGTTTCCTGCGTAGGAATCTTAAAATAACATCTGCTGAGATAAAAGCCAAAGCATACTTCTGACTTGTTCAACCTCAGTTCGAGTACACTTCAACAGTTTGTGACCCTCATTCTAGTGATTAACCAATAAAGATTTGCAACCATTGTCTGCTTTCCAATTAGTTGAGTGCACAATCAGCCGATTGTGAGTGCCGTTGACAGAAGTCACAATCAAAAGGAGTAGTTGATTCAAGAACACATAGAATAGGGTTAATTTTACAGAACAGTCAGGTTGATATGTCTATTGATCTCAAGAGTATGTCGCTGTGTGTATCAAAATAAAACTAGATCGAGTTATTTGTGTGCAAAGCACACAATGGTGTATCCCCGCATTTCCTTAGCAACACCTTAGCATAGTCTTAACGTTTCGAATTAATACCCAAGGAGCCTTTCGATGAAAACTGATTTTCTAATGATAAAAGTGGTTCCACTGGAACCACCTGGGGCAAAATCAAAATTCCAAAACCTTTATGCAGATCTAGAAATGTTACCTGAACACATTAGCATAGTTTAAACGTTTCAAATTAAATACCCTAAGAGCCTTTTGATGAAAACTGATTTTCTAACGATAAAAGTGGTTCCACTGGAACCACCGGGGGCCGAATCAAAATTCCGAAACCTTCATGCACATCTAGAGTTGCTACCTGAACACATTAGCATAGTTTAAGCGTTTCGAATTAAGGGGTCGTCCAACCTAACTTTGGTCAGTTTTTTGACATTTTTCCCAATGCCTCAGAAACAGATAAGAGAAGTAAGGAAAGGCAAATTATATATCAAAATAATGAGTAAAGTGCATAGAAAAGCTACATATAATTTTTTTCAGGAAAAAAAGTGAATTTTAGGATTTTGAAGAAGATTAATTTGCAAATGGCGTAAGTAACGAACCGGTAAAACCACAAAATAATGGGTAATACGAAAGCCTTGTCCTCAATATAATGATAACATACTACAGACTCGGAGAAAGCATTTTTTTTGACACACACTCTGGTGGGTTTTGACGTTCGAATGTAATAACACCAACACAAATTTTGGATGTTCCGGATGTGGCCATGTTTCAATGATGTTTTTCCGGTCATGTGATTACGATGTGGTTCTTGCAGAAATACTCAATTTGGGCAATCGTAAGAATGGAAGGACGTGATCACACCCTTTATTTGTTCGAGACAATGTATGAATGGATTTGCAAACAGGTGACAGCAAATACTTGAGCTGTTAATGTCATAACTGCAAAACATGGTTCGAAATTCCCTCTCGTGTTTACAGGCCATCTGAACTTTTGTGTTGACAAAAAATCTGAATTATTGCGCACTAGAAAGACAACATGAACCACTTGTAAAAAAATAACCAAGTGTATAAAATCGGGACGATACACATAAAATAAGGCAATATTCATAACTAGAAGGGTGTCATTTGTGTGCAAAGCACACTATAGTATATCCTCGCATTCGCATTTGTGATTATTGGCGGGGCCGAATCAAAAATCCAAAACCTTTATGCACATCTACAGACGCTATTGATTAACATGAACACACTTTTAGTGTTTTGAATTGAAACCCCTAGGAGTTTTTCTCTGGAAACCATTCCTCTAAGGACAAAAATGGTGCCCCTTGCACCCCTCGGGGGCTAAATAAAAAATCCAAAACCTTTATGCACATCTACAGACCCTATTGATTAACATGAACACGCTTTCAGTGTTTCGAATTGAAACCCCTAGGAGTTTTTCTCTGGAAACCATTCCTCTAACGACAAAAGTGGTGGCCCTTACGTCCCCGAGGGCCGAATCAAAAATCCAAAGCCTTTTATGCACATCTACAGACCCTATGAATGAACACGAACACACTTTCAATGTTTCGAATTGAAACCCCTAGGAGTTTTTCGCCGGAAACCATTCCTCTAACGACAAAAGTGGTGCCCCTTACGCCCCCTAGGGCCGAATCAAAAATCCAAAACCTTTATGCACATCTACAAACCCTATTGATTAACATGAACACACTTTTAGTGTTTCGAATTGAAACCCCTAGGAGTTTTTCTCCGGAAACCATTCCTCTAACGACAAAAATGGTGCCCGTTGCTCCCCCGACGGCCGAATAAAAAATCCCAAACCTTTATGCACATCTACAGACCCTATGAATGAACATGAACACACTTTCAATGTTTCGAATTGAAACCAATAGGAGTTTTTCGCCGGAAACTATTCCTCTAACGACAAAAGTGGTGCCCCTTACGCCCCCGAGGGCCGAATCAAAAATCCAAAACCTTTATGCACATCTAAAGACCCTATGAATGAACATGAACACACTTTCAATGTTTCGAATTGAAACCCCTAGGAGTTTTTCGCCGGAAACCATTCCTCTAACGACAAAAGTGGTGCCCCTTACGCCCCCGAGGGCTGAATCAAAAATCCAAAACCTTTATGCACATCTACAGACCCTATGAATGAACGTGAACACACTTTCAATGTTTCGAATTGATACCCCTAGGAGTTTTTCTCCGGAAACCATACCTCTAACGACAAAAGTGGTGCCCCTTATGCTCCCGAGGGTCGAATCAAAAATCCAAAACCTTTCTGCACATCTACAGACCCTATGAATGAACATGAACACACTTTCAATGTTTCGAATTGAAACCCCAGGAGTTTTTCGCTGGAACCATTCCTCTAACGACAAAAGTGGTGCCCCTTATGCCCCGAGGGCCGAATCAAAAATCCAAAACCTTTATGCACATCTACAGACCCTATGAATGAACATGAACACACTTTCAATGTTTCGAATTGAAATCCCTAGGAGTTTTTTGCCGGAAACCATTCCTCTAACGACAAAAGTGGTGCCCCTTACGCCCCCGAGGGCCGAATCAAAAATCCAAAACCTTTATGCACATCTACAGACCCTATGAATGAACATGAACACACTTTCAATGTTTCGAATTGAAACCCCTAGGAGTTTTTCGCGGGAAACCATTCCTCTAACGACAAAAGTGGTGCCCCTTACGTCCCCGAGGGCCGAATCAAAAATCCAAAACCTTTATGCACATTTACAGACCCTATGAATGAACATGAACACACTTTCAATGTTTCGAATTGAAACCCCTAGGAGTTTTTCGCCGGAAACCATTCCTCTAACGACAAAAGTGGTACCCCTTATGCCCCCGAGGGCCGAATTAAAAATCCAAAACCTTTATGCACATCTACAGACCCTATGAATGAACATGAACACACTTTCAATGTTTCGAATTGAAACCCCTAGGAGTTTTTCGCCGGAAACAATTCCTCTAATGACAAAAGTGGTGCCCCTTATGCCCCCAAGGGCCGAATCAAAAATCTAAAACCTTTATGCACATCTACAGACCCTATGAATGAACATGAACACACTTTCAATGTTTCGAATTGAAACCCCTAGGGGTTTATCGCCGGAAACCATTCCTCTAACGACAAAAGTGGTGCCCCTTACACCCTCGAGGGCTGAATCAAAAATCCAAAACCTTTATGCACATCTACAGACCCTATGAATGAACATGAACACACTTTCAATGTTTCGAATTGAAACCCCTAGGAGTTTTTCGCCGGAAACCATTCCTCTAACAACAAAAGTGGTGCCCCTTACGCCCCCGAGGGCCGAATCAAAAATCCAAAACCTTTATGCACATCTACAGACCCTATGAATGAACATGAACACACTTTCAATGTTTCGAATTGAAACCCCTAGGAGTTTTTCGCCGGAAACCATTCCTCTAACGACAAAAGTGGTGCCCCTTACGTCCCCGAGGGCCGAATAAAAAATCCAAAACCTTTATGCACATCTACAGACCCTATGAATGAACATGAACACACTTTCAATGTTTCGAATTGAAACCCCTAGGAGTTTTTCGCCGGAAACCATTCCCGGACGGACGGACGGACGGATGAAGACTACCAATATATCCCCGCATTTTTTCAAATGCGGGGATAACAAAGTAAGCAGAATGCTTCAGAAATCACTTTTTCCTGAAGTATATTCCAAGTGACCTGGAACTATATTGAGCGTGTTGATTTCCCCCAGATGTTGTGAAGTTATTTACTTCCTAGTAACCATGGAATTTGAGGCGGGTATGTTTGATGTCTGCAAAGGACCGATTGAAGATGGGTTGAAAATGATGCATTCGTGCTTTTAAATAAGGTACGCTTGGACGATGCTGAGAATTTAGTTTTTTCTTGCAACCAACCATAGTAATACAAGTGTCGATCAGTGTCTTTTATGATCGTTTTACACTGACAAATCTCCTTCACCGGAAACCATCCCCCAATTTGCATATCACAATAAACATAACTGCTGTCACTGAGTGTCAGCGTGGCCGTGTGGTCAAAACCAAAACGAATTATCGAATGCAATATTAGCTACAATTGGATTTTAAACAAATGAAATACACGAAATATTCGCAGTTTCTTCATTATTCATGCCGAGTTACTTTTTAACCAGACCACATGCGTTCAGTTTCGTTTGTCGGCATCAAACTGATATTGTTTGTGGTAATTAAATAGTACGAGAAGGCGAAGGAAGCCAAATATTTTCCATCATCTATTAATTAATTCAAATTGATAATTTCTTTTATTTTACTGAAATTATAAACTGATAAGGTGGGTGTGTTGCGATTATTATGCCCCAGACCTGGAAGTTGGAAAATCAAAGGTGCATCTAGGGCCATGCAGTGGTGACCCCTGTCCTCTTAATCTTAGTCTTACCCATTCATCATTACATGTATCAACATTCTCCCTTGTATCTCAACCATTGCTACTCCAATTTGAAGGATATTTGGTGTTGTGATCGAGCATCATGGGGAAACAATGCCTGTGTAGCTGCTGTAGCATGTGTTTCTTCCCACATTTTTTCAGAGTTGTGGTACTTTTTCACTCTTTTGAGTTAGAAAATTTTGTTTATAACTAGTTGATTTGTTACAATTTGTTGCAAAGTGCCTGCTAATACCCTCAATTGTATTGCTACAGAATTTTCTTGTGAAGATTTTGTTCCTATTACTTATCAAGCAACAACCTAATGAATATTCTGTATAAAGCCACCAATCTGATGTTTGACACTTTTATCGGAGCTGTTTTGAAGGCTTATGGAACTCAAAATGTTGATTATGGCAGGACTTTTCTATTCACCCATTAATCGATAAATTAAGTGTTATAGTTGGAAGTAAGAAGCATGAAAGGTCCAGAACTAAAATTTTTGCAGATACACTTATTTGGAGGGTTACCTGTCTTATAGTGTTTGGAACATGTGTGGCCAGGATCCTAAGAAAAAAAGAGTTAAACTTTGAGAAAAAAGGCATATGCCTTGAGTGCCGGAGGTAGAGTCATACAAGGAAGCGAGCCCCCCACACCCCCAGGAAATTTTTTGTGTCACATGGAGCTTGGATTGCTTTGTGTACTGCATTCTTGAAAAAAATATGTGAGACCCTCTGTATGTGCCCTTCTGATCTCAATATGTCAATAAGCCTCCTTGGGGAAAGTACATGCAATAATGGTTATGTAAGGTTGATTTGATGTGTTTTGAATAACAATGTACTTTTAAGTACATTAGATGGTTTATTGCAGTGACAGGTTACAGTTACCCTAATTTCTTCTCCAACAGATATCATGAGTGTATTGGTGTCCAAGAGTTAAACAAAGCTATTATACTTATCGATAAACCAGACAAATTTAACAATTTAATCACTATCAAATTGATGCATGGGATGAAAAGGGTTACAGTGCAAGGGGTTTGTAAATATATTTATTCAACTACAATGTATGACTTTGCAGTGCATTCTACATAGGAGAATATCATATTTCCTTTCCAAACCATTACAGTAACACATACATCTTTATATTGGGAGACACTCTTTTGTCCTTCCATACTTCTTCTGCTGGACTCCCTCAAGTTGACCTTTATTGAACTCCCCAAATCAAAACATAAACAAAAGAAAATGTCTGCCTTCATTCAGTGAGCACTCCACTTATAACATTTGGTCTCAATCTTTATTACTTTCATGAATTAGGAAAAGATTTCTTTGAGTATGTACTTAAATGTTTATAGAATACAGCTGTTATTTTATTTTGAGGTATTTTATTGTAAAAATTTTGTTCTCTTACTTATGCCACAGCAGACTTTCAGGTGGTGCTATTTACAAATGACAGCAGTTCCATGGCAAATTTCAGTTTCCACATGTTCTGTGTTTCATTCCAAGCATTTTGGTATATAATTTATTGGGGTTATTCATTTTGGGACTTTTTTAGACTTGAAAGAAAATTACATGAAATTTGACCAAAGTTAGGTTGGACGTCCCCTTAAATACCCTAGGAGCCTTTCGATGAAAACTGATTTTCTAACGATAAAAGTGGTTCCACTGGAGCCATCGGGGGCAAAATCAGAATTCCGAAACCTTCATGCACATCTAGAGATATTACCTGAACACATTAGCATAGTTTAAGCATTTCGAATTAAATACCCTAGGAGCCTTTTGGTGAAAAGTGATTTTCTAATGATAAAAGTGGTTCCACTGGAACCAACGGGGGCTAAATCAAAATTCCGAAACCTTCATGCACAACTAGAGATGTTACCTGAACACATTAGCATAGTTTTAACATTTCAAATTTGAATACCCTAGGAGCCTTTCGATGAAAACTGATTTTCTAACGATAAAAGTGGTTCCACTGGAACCACCAGGGGCAAAATCAAATTCCGAAACCTTCATGCACATCTAGAGATGTTACCTGAACACATTAGCATAGTTTAAGCATTTCAAATTAAATACCCTTGGAGACTTTCGATGAAAACATTTTCTAACGATAAAAGTGGTTCCACTGGAACCACCGGAGGCAAAATCAAAATTCCGAAACCTTCATGAACATCTAGAGATGTTACCTGAACACATTAGCATAGTTTTAATGTTTCGAATTGAATACCCTAGGAGCCTTTCGATGAAAACTGATTTTCTAACGATAAAAGTGGTTCCACTGGAACCACCGGGACAAAATCAAAATTCCGAAACCTTCATGCACATCTAGAGATGTTACTTGAACACATTAGCATAGTTTAAGCGTTTCGAATTAAATACCCTAGGAGCCTTTCGTTGAAAACTGACTTTCTAACGATAAAAGTGGTTCCACTGGAACCACCGGAGGCAAAATCAAAATTCCAAAACCTTCATGCACATCTAGAGATGTTACCTGAACACATTAGCATAGTTTTAATGTTTTGAATTGAATACCCTAGGAGCCTTTCGATGAAAACTGTTTTTCTAACGTTAAAAGTGGTTCCAATAGAACCACCAGAGGCAAAATCAAAATACCGAAACCTTCATGCACATCTAGAGATGTTACCTGAACACATTAGCATAGTTTAAACATTTCGGATTAAATACCCTAGGAGCCTTTCGATGAAAACTGATTTTCTAACGATAAAAGTGGTTCCACTGGAACCACAGGGGGCAAAATTAAAATTCTGAAACCTTCATGCACATCTAGAGATGTTACCTGAACACATTAGCATAGTTTAAACGTTTCGAATTGAATACCCTAGGAGCCTTTCGATGAAAACTGATTTTCTAATGATAAAAGTGGTTCAACTGGAACCACCGGGGGCCGAATCAAAATTCCGAAACCTTCATGCACATCTAGAGATGTTACCTGAACACATTAGCATAGTTTAAGCGTTTCGAATTAAATACCCTAGGAGCCTTTCGATGAAAACTGATTTTCTAACGATAAAAGTGGTTCCACTGGAACCACCGGGGGCAAAATCAAAATTCCAAAACCTTCATGCACATCTAGAGATGTTACCTGAACACATTAGCATAGTTTAAACATTTTGAATTGAATACCCTAGGAGCCTTTCGATGAAAACTGATTTTCTAACGATAAAAGTGGTTCCACTGGAACCACCGGGGGCCGAATCAAAATTCCGAAACCTTCATGCACATCTAGAGATGTTACCTGAACTCATTAGCATAGTTTAAGCGTTTCAAATTAAATACCCTAGGAGCCTTTCGATGAAAACTGATTGTCTAACGATAAAAGTGGTTCCACTGGAACCACCGGGGGCCGAATCAAAATTCCAAAACCTTCATGCACATCTAGAGATGTTACCTGAACACATTAGCATAGTTTAAGCATTTCGAATTAAATACCCTAGGAGCCTTTTGATGAAAACTGATTTTCTAACGATAAAAGTGGTTCCACTGGAACCACCGGGGGCAAATTCAAAATTCCGAAACCTTCCTGCACATCTAGAGATGTTACCTGAACACATTAGCATAGTTTAAGCATTTCGAAATTAAATACCCTAGGAGCCGTACGATGAAAATTGATTTTCTAACGATAAAAGTGGTTCCACTGGAACCACCGGGGGCGAAATCAAAATTCCGAAACCTTCATGCACATCTAGAGATGTTACCTGAACACATTAGCATAGTTTAAACGTTTCGAATTGAATACCCTAGGAGCCTTTCAATGAAAACTGATTTTCTAACGATAAAAGTGGTTCCACTGGAACAACCGGGGGCCGAATCAAAATTCCGAAACCTTCATGCACATCTAGAGTTGTTACCTGAACACATTAGCATAGTTTAAGCATTTTGAAATTAAATACCCAAGGAGCCTTTCGATGAAAATTGATTTTCTAACGATAAAAGTGGTTCCACTGGAACCACCGGGAGCAAAATCAAAATTCCGAAACCTTCATGCACATCTAGAGATGTTACCTGAACACATTAGCATAGTTTAAACGTTTCGAATTGAATACCCTAGGAGCCTTTCGATGAAAACTGATTTTCTAACGATAAAAGTCGTTCCACTGGAACCACCGGGGACCGAATCAAAATTCCGAAACCTTCATGCACATCTAAAGATGTTACCTGAACACATTAGCATAGTTTAAACGTTTCGAATTGAATACCCTAGGAGCCTTTCGATGAAAACTGATTTTCTAACGATATCCACTGGAACCACCGGGGGCCGAATGAAAATTCCGAAACCTTCATGCTTATCTAGAGATGTTACCTGAACACATTAGCATAGTTTAAGCGTTTCGAATTGAATACCCTAGAAGCCTTTCGATGAAAACTGATTTTCTAACGATAAAAGTGGTTCCACTGGAACCACCGGGGGCAAAATCAAAATTCCGAAACCTTCATGCACATCTAGAGATGTTTCCTGAACACATTAGCATAGTTTAAACGTTTCGAATTGAATACCCTAGGAGCCTTTCGATGAAAACTGATTTTCTAACGATAAAAGTGGTTCCACTGGAACCACCGGGGGGCCGAATCAAAATTCCGAAACCTTCATGCACATCTAGAGATGTTACCTGAACACATTAGCATAGTTTAAGCGTTTTGAATTAAATACCCTAGGAGACTTTCGATGAAAACTGATTTTCTAACGATAAAAGTGGTTCCACTGGAACCACCGGGGGCAAAATCAAAATTCCAAAACCTTCATGCACATCTAGAGATGTTACCTGAATACATTAGCATAGTTTAAACGTTTCGAATTGAATACCCTAGGAGCCATTCGATGAAAACTGATTTTCTAATGATAAAAGTGGTTCCACTGGAACCACCGGGGGCCGAATCAAAATTCCGAAACCTTCATGCACATCTAGAGATGTTACCTGAACACATTAGCATAGTTTAAGCGTTTCGAATTAAATACCCTAGGAGCCTTTCGATGAAAACTGATTTTCTAATGATAAAAGTGGTTCCACTGGAACCACCGGGGGCAAAATCAAAATTCTGAAACCTTCCTGCACATCTAGAGATGTTACCTGAACACATTAGCATAGTTTAAACGTTTCAAATTGAATACCCTAGAAGCCTTTCGATGAAAACTGATTTTCAAACGAAAAAAGTGGTTCCACTGGAACCACCGGGGGCCGAATCAAAATTCCGAAACCTTCATGCACATCTAGAGATGTTACCTGAACACATTAGTATAGTTTAAGCATTTCGAATTAAATACCCTAGGAGCCTTTCGATGAAAACTGATTTTCTAACGATAAAAGTGGTTCCATTGGAACCACCGGGGGCAAAATAAAAATTCCGAAACCTTCATGCACATCTAGAGATGTTACCTGAACACATTAGCATAGTTTAAACGATTCGAATTGAATACCCTAGGAGCCTTTCGATGAAAACTGATTTTCTAACAATAAAAGTGGTTCAACTGGAACCACCGGGGGCAAAATAAAAATTCCGAAACCTTCATGCACATCTAGAGATGTTACCTGAACACATTAGCATAGTTCAAACGTTTCGAATTGAATACCCTAGGAGCTTTTCAGGGTGTGACGTATGGACGTACGGACGGAGATCATGACAATATCCCCGCATTTTTGAAAATGTGGGGATAAATATGTCATCAGCGGAGACATGTTAAATTTAGTGTCAAGATGAAATTGAATAAAATATATCAAAGTTCAATTAAATAACATACATTTATATACTTGATTTAATTACTGATTTATGTTCTAATTCAAATTTTACATTCAAAACACATGTGGATATACAGGTCAAAACAAAAGTAGGCCCCGTTTTGTACACAGTCATTCAGATTGCTTTCATTGTGGGGGTGGAAATCAACGACTGAAAATACATTCATAACAGCTGGTTTTCAAATATCTTCTAACAATGTAATTCACTCTATTTCGTAGATTCGTATTCACACGTCTAGTACTGGAAAATCCCGAATGGAAAAATATAATGTTTCACAAATGATAACCAGTCCCAGAAGTCCATGCACAAAATGGCCATACACTATTTTTAGATTGTTTACATAAATAAGTATAACAGATCGAAGTTATACCCCGACTGTGAAAACAATCACTGATGGGTGTATTCTTGGTTAATTTGTTATTGTCCACTTTGTGTTGATAGTGAATGAAGAAAAATTGGGTAACTTGATTTTTAGCTCAACTTTGGCGAAGCCAAATTTGAACTTTTGTCATGGCCCGTCGTCTGTCTGTCCGTCTGTCCATTCGTCAACAATTGGATACGGCTCGGGCTAGAGGCCGTATTTATGAACCGATCTTTACAAAACTTCTTGGGTACCTTTGTTATGACCGTGGGACGAGAACGAGTGTTTTTGGGTGCGGTCCGAAATTCAAGATGGTTGCCAGCCGCCATTTTGTACCGACGATGCAGAAATCTGTTTTTTGTACAGAACTTCCATATGAAAGCTCTGATTTGAATAATTTTTTGTATGTACTATGGGATACATCACATATAATATGGGTTTTTTTCTCGTGCGTAAATTGTGCAAATTAGACTAATTTTGATGTTTTTTGGTGTTACTTTCAGCACTGTAAGTGCAAATGCCAATACGGCTCGGGCTAGAGGCCGTATTTATGAACCGATCTTTACGAAACTTCTTGGGTACCTTTGGTATCACCGTGGGATGAGAACGAGTGTTTTGGGGTCCGGTCCGAAATTCAAGATGGCCGATGGCAGCCATTTTGTACAAAATTAGGTGCAATCAGATTTTTGCACAGAACTTCCATATGAAAGCTCTGATTTGAATAATTTTGTGTGTGAATGTTTATTACCATGGGATACATCACATATAATACAGGTTTTTTTCTCGTGCAGAAATTATCCAAATTAGATGAACTTTGATTTTTTCAGTGCGACTTACACACAGTAAGTACACATGTCAATACGGCTCAGACTAAAGTCTGTATTTATGAACTGATCTTCACAAAATGTCTTGGGTACCTTTGTTATCACCTTGGGATGAGAACGAGTGTTTCTGGGTGCGGTCTAAAATTCAAGATGGCTGCCAGTGGCCATTTTGTACCGAAATTAGGTCTAATCAGTTTTTTGTACACAACTTCTATACAGCTCAGATTAGAGGCCATTTTTATGAACCAATCTTTACAAAACTTCTTGGGTACCTTTGTTATCACCGTGGGATGAGAGCGAGTGTTTTTGGGTGTGGTCCGAAATTCAAGATGGCCACCAGCAGCCATTTTGTACCAAAATTAGTGCAATCAGTCTTTTGTACAGAACTTCTGTATGAAAGTTCTGATTTGAATAAATTTTTGTATGAATGTTTAGTAACATGGAATACATCACATATTGTAAGGGTTTTTTTTTCATGCAGAAATTATGCAAATTAGATGAACTTTGATTTATTCAGTGCTACTTACATAATGTAAGCACACATGTCAATATGGCTCAGGGGAGAGGCTGTATTTATGAACCGATCTTCACAAAACTTCTTGGGTACCTTTGTTATTACCTTGGGACGAGAATGAGTGTTTCTGGGTACGGTCCAAAATTCAAGATGGCTGCCAGTGGCCATTTTATACCAAAATTAGGTCCAATCAGTTTTTTGTCACAAGTTCTATACAGCTTGTATTTATGAACTGATCTTCACAAAACTTCTTGGGTACCTTTGTTTTCACCTTGGGACAGGAACGAGTGTGTTTTGGGGTGCCTTTGTTATCACTGTGCTATGAAAACAAATATTTCGGGGTTCAGTCAGACCCATTCTGGGACTAAGATTTCTTTTCTAGTTTAGCATCTGACTGTCACCCACCTTTACAATACTTTACCAATACATTTGTTACAGGCAACGGTCAGTATTTATGTACAGACCGTTACAGTACTTTATATGTACCTTTGTTATCAGGTCATTACCTAGATGTTTGTCATTGCTGTATCACATACTATACATGTACATGTCTTTGTCTTGACAAGTTGAGCTACAGTGTCATTGACACTTTCATTTGCAAATGAGCTGGCAGTGATATCAAACGATGAAACAGCAATTCATAGTACTGTAGGGGTGCTGTCAGTCAGTGTATATATATTGTGTAACTTGTACATGGAGTGGGATATTATGTTGAATTTTTGACAAATCACTTCAAAACTACTGCCAATCATCTGTGGTGTTCCATGTAACCATTGTCACAAACTGATGTTCAACCTCTTCTACTGATGGTCAGCTCATGGCCGAACATCGGTTAATCTCTACCTCACACTAATAACAACATAAATAAAATATAAAGGATTCAAAGACATGCTGCCAGGTATGTCAAAAATCAGCACAGGAACACCTCAAGTGTCACAGATGTTCTGGAATAACTGGGCTGGAAAACATTACAACAAAGAAGGAGAGAAGCCAGGCTAGTAATGTTTAAAATTGACAGAGGTCTAGTTTCCATCAGGAAAGAAGGAAGACTGATACCACCAGGAAGGATGAGGTGACATTCATAGTCACACTCATTCCAGGTCCCAAGGTCTAAAGTCGACATACACAAGGAGTCATTCTTCCCTCGCACCATACAGGAATGGAACTTGATACGATCTGACATCACCAGGCTTGCTGATTTCAAAATTTTGCATAACCCATTTAGCGTTCACCAGGTCTGTGCTTTGGTAACCTATGATCAACAGTTTAAAATGATGTTTAGCATCAACCAATTATCAGCTTAGGTGTTTGCATCTGCCTGAATTATAGCTGCTGTGTTGGCCAATGAATGGCCAACAGAGCAACTATACTTCAGGCAGATGCTAACACCTACATGTATGCAGCTGATGATTGGCTGATACTCAACATCATTTCACTATTCATTCATACTAGATCATTCAACTTGGCAACAATTTTGCATGACCCAATGACAATTTAGCATGACCTGTTTTTCGTTTGCGTGATTTTCTTTTAAGGTAATCTCTATGCAACCGAAATGGCCATTCGCCTCAAATCGACAGGCTTGCGTTGATAGTGCAGTTTCACTAGAAGCCTTTAAATCTCCAGTGTCAAACCTCTAGCAAGCCCCAGATCTCTTTTAAACAAGTTTTCAACTAGATTTTAACTATTTTAACTGTGACATCTTCACCTGTACTCATGCAGCGATAGTAAAACCATAGCATAATCTGCAACATGTTGAAGGCGGCTTATATCAGGCAGATGCAGATACCCAGACTACTAGTGATGAACCGATTATCAAAACTTGCCATGAACCGATTACCAATCATTTCACCATACATTCTGCCGATTCTGATGGTTTGAATAGGACATAGAAAAAATCTGCTGGTGCCTGTTTTATCAGAATATTTCATTGATAAATCACCAATTTCAAAGGTTTAATAGCACAAAACAGCAGCAATGGTGTCAATACAGTGGATCCTGCTTATTTGAATAATGCTTTTGTGAGACAAAGATATTCAAATAAGCGAGGAGGTAATCTCACCTAGCTCAGTATGAAAACCAATACCAATCAATGGTACCACAAATCGCACAATGAGGTGTCAATCCTACACTGAACATGTATGTTTATTGTTGAAAAAATTAATCCTCATATATTCAGTTTATCCTCTTCTCGAGGTCGTTAACTTTGATCTCCACCACATATCATTAGGAAAAGAAATGTTGTTTCTGGACTCAAACATTCGGCGGTATCATCTCGAATCAGATTCCCCTAGTATATTAGTGGTGACAATAAATGAAAAAAAACTCTAAAAAAATTGTCGAAATGAACAGTTTTAATTTTCACAAGAAACGCCGACAGTGAAATCAAAATTATTGTCAAATCAGATAATTGTCTTTTGATTGATTTGTTCGGTGGTATGGTAAACCAGGCCTGTCAATTTGAGGCGAACAGCTGTTTGGGTCATGTGGAGGTTACCTGAAATGAAACACCCACGAACAAAAAACAGGTTGCACCAAATTGTCATCAGAGCACTCAAAATTTTTGCCAAATTGAATGATTTAGTACACGCATGATAGCTTAGGCCATAATAAAAAAGTATGCTAGATTTTCATTCCAGTCCACCCGAAATTTAAAAGCCCAACCCCGATTTTTTTTTATTTTCGTACCTTCATGCCCTGAAATGAAACTCAAAAAGTTTACCGGAAGGAATAACATAGAACAAAGATGGCTGATGAATGCGGTTCTGTTGCAGTAATAGTGTTTGAATGATTCGATAATTTATTTTCTTATTTTTTACAAATAAACAGTTGAGACTTGAATATTTATCATCAGGTAACTTTTGTGGAATAAAACTGGGTTTTATCGTTTGTCTTGCATCCATCACAAATAAAGAACCACATGATTATTTTCGTTGAAGTGTAATGTCAGCAATATCCCACAATTCTCTCCCCACGGGAACCCTGGGAACTGAAGCAGTGCCTGTTCACTGCGGTTAACAGGCTCTGTTTTACTGGTAAAATAGGATCCAGTCACCAGTGCTTGGGAGGTGCAAACCCTCTCTAAAATGGGCAACAAGGCTTATTAATGCTCACCCCTGGTCTTGAGTTGATACTCATGTTGTGGTCATGATTAGCCATTGTGCAAAAATATGTGACCTTAAACACCAATAAATAAATAAATAACATCCCACAATTCTCATTCATGATCTTACATCATGAATATTAATTACTTGGGGTTAGGAAGATGTGATCTCTCACAAACTCAGTAAATTTACTAAATTCGTTTTGAATATTCATTTGTGTAGTTTTTGTTGACATGAACATTGGAGCATTTTCATTTCTTTCCTCATAACAACATATAAATTTTTAATACAAGTAAATTCATGGAAAATAAAAATAAGAATTGCAACAGTGTCCGCAGTGTTGTTGCTCAATACTACTGTACTGAAAGTAGTCAGTACCTGTGGACCTTTTCACCAAGTTCAAACTTTGATTTGTTATTTTTACCTTGTGGTAAAGTTCTAGGTTTAACAATTAAAAAAGCAAACATAAAATTCATTAGTTATAGTACTGTGTAAGATTGAAGGGACTTGTGTGTCATAATTTCACTACAATCTAGCACTGATTTTTGCATTCTAGAGAAATAAAAATATAATGCCCCCCCTCCCCCCCCCCCCACCCCAATTTTGAAAAAAAGTTGGATGAAAATCTAGCATGTTTTAGCTCACATAACTGAAAGTCAGGGGGACTTAAGTGATCACTTTCTGTCTGCCGTCCATACGTCTGTTGTGAACATTATTGACTTCTCATAAACCACTGGACCAAATTGACTGAAATTTGATATGCATGTTTCTTATCATATGCCAATTCAGGTTTGTTCACATAAAGTTGCCACACCCACAAGGGGCACCACAAGGGGTATTACTCTGATACATTCCCCACAGGAACTCCAGGAAGTGAAGCAGTACCTGTTTACTGTGGTAAACAGACTCTGTTTTACTGGTAAAATAGACCCAGTCACCAATGCTTGGGAGGTGCAAACTCTCTCTAAAATGGGCAACATGGCTTATTATTGCTCACCCCTGGCTTGAGTTGATACTCATGTTGTGGTCATGATTAGCCATTATGCAAAAATATGTGACCTTAAACACCAATAAATAAATAAATACACGGATACATGTAGCACCCATAAGGTGGAACCAAAAAAATTTTGTGTTTTTAGGACATCACCGCATCACTGGAAAACATGCGCATCAAACATTTTTATCAATGTTTGAAATAATAAAACAAAAATCCCTGCCACGTGTGTCATAATTGAAACAATATAAAATTAACTAGCCTGCCATAAGTGTCATAATGTGGTCAGATGGAGTATATTTTATGGAAATATTTTGAATATAAACACCTTTAATAAATATTAAACCATAGATCATTTCAGTTTCCTTTGTTTACTTCTGCGATGCATATAGCAAATGTCCGCACAAAAATAGCCCCAGGCCTTAGATACTCACAAGCTAACATTCTAACAATAGAATCAAAATTAAAATAAAATAACCCAATATATGGCAGTAATTACGCATACTACATTCCCCTTCCCCGTTTCATGAACGAAAATCATAGGAGAGCAAGTAACATATTAATCTTGAGTATAAACATTTGAGGGTGTAAAAAAAAAATGATGAGTTGAAAAAACGGGATCTGCAACTGATATTTTTAGTTCAGAAATGAAGGTGTCACTGTGTCAGTTTCTCTTTTGTAGAAGGGGAATCCCATGTACTTTTCCTGGAAATTAGAAGCACATGTACGTCAACAGTCAGCATAGTGTCTTCACTTATAACTGCCTATGTCTGGTCAGGCTCAATGTGTTTTATATGCCATGGACAGTATTATAATTCGTAAACATTATAACCATTGATGATATGTGCAAACAACTGATCAATGATGAAAATTAATGGCATTGAAAGTCTCAACATTCCTGAATCATTATAACATTAAACCTGTATTGTTTGCTGGGTTTCAATAACTCTCACCATTGGAAAAGGTAAAAACAGCAACAGCATGAAAGTTTTCTCCAAGTTAATTCTTTCAGAGGTTGCAGACACTTTTTGAAAATATTTCCGCACAGATGTATCCAAGAAAAATCACGATGGTCCATGTAATTCCAACTCCAGTGATGGAACAGCAGCAAATGCTGTCAGTGCTGATAGTTAATAAAAGATATACTGGGTATATTTATAGCCATAGAGCAATTAACACATGTATATTGACTTTTTGTGTTTTGAAAGAAAAAGAGAAACAAGACTCATGTATTTTGTTTGTAAATTCTATTAGCACAATACTGACATACAATTCCAAAAACTCCCTAAATTGTCCCCCCCCCCAAATCTTCTTCTCCAGAACATCAATTAGAATCTTTCGATATTTGGTATGTCAGGGGAGCCCAGATTTGAACTTAGTGCTATATGAGGAAATTTCTTTAAAAATCTTCTTCAGATCCACCAGTCAGAATCCTTTCAAGTTTGTTATTCAAATCTGTTCCAATCGAATTCCTGGGTTAGTATTTGGGCTCCCTATTTAAGCCTGAATTTGAACTTGGTGCAATGTAAGGGAATTTCTCGGAATAGCTTCACCAGTCAGAATCCTTTTAAATTTGGTATACAGCATCTCTGGGGGGGGGGGGGGGGGGGGGGGGGGGGTGGTGGTTCAGAATCAAGTTTGTTCAATTCAGGTTCCTGAGTTAATGTTTGGGCTCTCTATTGGAGCCCAAAGTTTAACTTAGTTGTTACGGTATGGAAATATTATTGATATTGGTAACAGAAAGAAATCTGAGAATCAGAAACAATAACTATGAATTCAATTATTCTGAAATTTAATTAAAAAAAATTAATATAAAAAAACTAATACAAAGATGATCTTTTACACTAATTGGTTTACAGAAAATAAAAACAGTGGTACTTATCAATTATTGAATTAGTCCAAAGTACAGTTTGACAGAATCCAGTAATCCAATGTGAAGTATCTCGTAAAGAAATTTTCCAGCTAGTGGTATTAAATCCAAGAATGTCTCTTCAGAAACAGTATCTCATAGATTTGTAATAAAATTTTCAGTAAGAAATTTCAGCAGTCTCCAATAAAATATAATAAAATGCTCCTCAAAATTCAAATGGAGTAAAAATCCAAGAAGTATTGGCGCCACAGGTAATTTCCAAATAATCCAGTAGAATCCTGGCTTTTCACAAAATAATATTATTCTGTTTCACAGAAAGTATAAATTTTCTTTTCCAAGACAAACAAATTCTCTTCAAAATTCTCTTTTGGAATCAATCTTCCAAATTCACAAAGAAGCACTGCTTCTATAATAAATGCACTGTCCTAGAACAATAATAATCTCCAATGGAAACAACTGCTGTGTTTTAACTGAAGTGAGTCTTTCTGAAATGACTTTCTAAAAAAAAGTTTCTGAATTCTGTTGACAAACCTTTATATAGTACCCAGATAGAATGTCCAAAAGAGGAAGTTTCTGCAAAGTTCTATTAGTTTCTAGGTGATTCTGTCATAATTCAAGTAAACAAGGTTCTTGACCTACTTAAACAATCAACAGCTATATGTACAATAGATTAGTGTAACAAAGATGTAAACAAAGGTCACTCAGTGCAAATGAGTCAGACCAGTCAGAATATGCAGAAAAAAAAATATATCAATCTCAGTATAATGTGGGGGCTATATAACACACCCCGCCTTAAAAGAAAAAGTTTGAAGGTACTTATATAACTTTAGCAGGCTTTGACTGGTTTACAATACACACATGATAATCTTCACAAAAAAGTTTTAATAAGTAATAGATATATCACTATTTTGTGTACTATATGGGTAAATAATTGTACAGTTGTGCAGGTGTCCGGAGATATTTTGGATGAGGCGATGTGATTTAATCCACAGCCCCTCAATGTTAACAAAAGTCAAAAAAATTATATTTTAGAAAGTTTGACACGAGTAAAACCACATTTTAAAACACTTTTTGCTTGCTCTACCCGCGAAAAACAAAATGGGCATAACCCATTGTTTGCTTGCTAGAAAGTCTATTGAAGTTATGACACGCATCAGGAGTTCAGATATTGTGAACAGATCTGTGGCTTCGAAGTGAACTCACATCATGACGTAATTTGTTCTCCCGCTAATATAATGTCTCAGCTCAAGGGTGGAACACTTATTCAATCCCTCATCGAAAGTGCGGCAGATAAATTTAATAATCGTTCATTTTTAAAGCATTTGGAAGAATAATTCTTTTTTTTATCTGAAGAAGAGGTTCGCTTTCCCTCAGGGGTGGCGGGTGATGGTGCCTGATTGCAATCTTAGTATTTGAAAAAGGGCGTTTTTTTTAGGTTATTTATTTACTGGTGTTTAAGGTCACTTTTCTGCAGCTATGGCTAATTGTGACCGCAAAAAGGTGTAAAGTCATGTTTAGCCAATCGTTTACACCCATGCTGCCCATTTTAGGGCACTTCTACCCCGGGCACTGGTGACCAGGTCCTATTTTACCAGTAAAACTGAACTTGTTTACCACAGCAAACAAGCACTGCTTCACTTCCGAGGTTTCCACAGGAGTCCTTTTTAGGTTACCAGGGCTGTTGGTTATTAAAAGCAACAAAAAATTAAAAAGTACATTATAATGCACACTCAATTCAGTAGCTCTGTCGAGAAAAGCTTGTCGATAATTGTCGATAATTCATGTGTTAGAAAGTTTTTCACACCTCCTTTACAGCTTTTGAATGGTTATGATTACAGTACCGTGACAATCATACAAATATCTAGTTATTGGGACTGTTTCAAAACCATCCCAATATCCAGATATTGGTACTGTTTTACTGAGCTGTTCTCATCAAAACCGTACTTGGTGTGATTTTATAGGGCTTGTTTTCATGACAGAGAACAAAAGAAATATTAGGTAGCTGTGGATTAAACATATATATATACACTTAAAGTGAATGGGGACCGATCAGATCATTGAAATTAGGATATTCCATCCTCATAAAATGAAATTGTTTAAGGGAGACGATACTTATAGGCATACGCTTACTTTCGAATCCCATCTTGTATAGTTTTTCTTTTTACTTCCCATGTTATATTATATACGGTTTGGTGTACATTACCTATGTGAATAGCCTGTTTGATGTATATAATTAACACTGTTATTAATCAATAAATATTGTTTAAACCAAATTAGGATATTCTGGAAAGAGCATCAGCTACAACATTATCTCTTCCCAAAATATGTCTAATCTAAATTATATTCTTGAAGGGCTAAACTCCACCGCAATAATCTTTGATTCTTGTTTTTCATTTTATTGATAAAAGTTAAGGGGTTATAAACAGTGTAAACTGTAATTGGGCATTGGGCGGTTCCGAGATACACATCAAAATGGGTTAATGCCAAAATTAGAGTCAAAGTTTCTTTTTCTACCGTAGAGTAATTCTTTTGATGTTTGAGAAATTTTCTGGAGAAATAACATACAGGGTGGTCAGTACCTTGGGAATCTTCCTGGGCAATATACCCACCTGCTCCATTGTCACATGCATCTATAAATAATTTGAAGGGCTTTTCATAATTGGGACTAGCCAAGACAAGGGAATTATTTTAAAAAGTTTTTATTCTGTTAAAGGATTTCTGGCACTCCTCAGTCCAAACAAACCTAACCCTTTTGCTCAAAAATCTGGCCAAAGGGGAGGCAACATCTAAGAAATTTAAACAAAATTTTCTATAACATCCAGCCATGCCTAAGAATCTCATGAGCTCTTTTTTAGAGCTTGGTACTTCAAAATTTATAATGGCATCAACTTTTGCTGCAATCGGCCTCACCCACCACTGACCCACAACATGACCTAAATAATTTACAGTTGCTTTGCCAAATTCTGATTTTACCAAGTTAATAGTTAGATTGGCTTGGGTTACTTTGTCAAAAAATTCTTGGATATGCTTCAGATGATCAACCCAATTCGTATCTGTGTGTATAATAACATCATCAATATATCTTCACTGTGGTCTAGGTCTGCAATTAAGTGATTAACCATGCGCTGGAACATTGCCGGAGAGTTTTTCATGCCAAAAGGGGTAACTTTATATTGATACAACCCAAATGGGGTAACAAAAGCAGATATTTCTTTTGCTTTTTCTGTTAATGGGACTTGCCAATAACCCTTTAACAAGTCAAATTTTGTCACAAATTTAGCATGGCCAAGTTTGTCAATGCAGTCATCAATTCTTGGAATTGGATAATTGTCTGTTTTGGTGATGCGGTTCACCTTTCGGTAATTCGTACAAAATCGGTAACTCCCATCAGGTTTTGGGATGAGAATACAGGGCGAACTCCAGGTGCTATGGCTAGGTTCTATGATATCACTGTCCAGCATATACTGTATTTCCTTTCACATGATCTCAGCTTTGAAAGGGTTCAGTCTATATGGATGCTGTTTGATGGGGTTTGCTCCTCCCACATCAACATCATGAAAAATAACTGATGTCCTACTTGGCATATCAGTAAATAAGTGTTGATATTTGAAAATTAAATCAGCTAAATCTTTTCTTTGGTCAGGCAATAAATAATCCATTTCATTTTGTAGATCTCTCAGGACATCTGAGTTCTGTAACTTCAGAGGTACATTTTCGCCACCTTCATGAATATCCTCCACAGGAATTTCCACCTCATCCATGTGGGTGACTGTTGAGACTGGTAGAGAGCTTGGTTCTCTCTCATAATATGTTTAAAACATATTCATATGTATTTTTGAGTCTATTGGGAGTCTCAACAACATAATCAGTATCACTGATCTTGTGCTTAACAATATAAGGTCCTGAATATCTTGCTTGTAAAGCATTGCCCTTTAAAGGGAATAATACTAGCACATTGTCCCCAGGTTTAAAGGTGCAAAATTTCGCCTTTTTTTTCATACCAGGTCTTCATATGACTCTGGGCTTTCTGTAAATGTTTATTTTCCATTTCTCTGGCCTGGTGCAATTTTTCCTTAAAAGTGGACACATAGTCCAGAAGAGAAATTTCAGATGGCTCTTCCTTGAGCCATTTCTCCTTCAAAGCAGTGAGTGGACCCTCACTGAGTGTCCAAACACAAATTCAAAAGGGCTGAACCCCAGAGATTCCTGTACAGTCTCTCGGATTGCAAATAAGAGGAGATGTACTCCTTCATCCCAATCCTTCTCATTATCCTCCCCATAGGCCTTTATCATGGTCTTCAATGTTCGATGAAAACGTTCAAGAGCACCTTGACTTTCGGGATGTAGGCACTTGATGTGTTCTGCTTAATTTTGAGCTCATACGTCACCTACTGAAAAATGTTTGACATAAAATGTGAGCCTTGGTCTGATAGCACTGATAGCACTGATCTGGGTAGTCCGAAAGTCGTGAAAAATTTTATTAAAGCCTTAACAATAGTCTTAGTTTTAATATTTCTTAGAGGTATAGCCTCAGGAAATCGTGTAGAAGCACACATGATGGTAAGAAGATATTCATTTCCAGATCTTGTTCTAGGCAATGGGTCAACACAATCAATCATAATTCTACCAAATGGCTCCTCAAAAGCAGGGATTTGTTGAAGGGGAGCAGGAGGAATCTTCTGGTTGGGTTTTCCTACAATTTGACAGGTGTGGCAGGTTTTACAAAATTCAACAACATCCTGTCGAAGCTTGAGCCAGTAAAAACACTTGTATACGAGAGTAGGTTTTCCTAACTCTCAAATGTCCAGCCATTGGATTTTCATGAGCCAGGCTTATTATTTCATTCCGGTATTTAGTGGGGACAACTATTTGATAAATAACCTCCCAATCACTATTGGAGGATACTTCTGGTGGTCGCCATTTCCTCATGAGTACATCAGAGTTTTTTAAATAACAGACAGGGGAGTTTTGGGCTTCTGCCTCTGTTAGAGCCCTTTCACTTGGCTCAGCAAGATCAGGATCACTTTCCTGTTCCTGAATTAAAGAAGTGTGGGAAATGACATTCAAGGAGGTCCCCCTATCACTCTCGGGTGTATGGGCCTCTTCGTAATTTCTGGAGGAGTCATCACACTGACTCAAAAATGTCTGAGACAAATCAATGTATTCAGAATCCGTTATTCTTGCCATAGACCAAGTCACAGCACATGCTGGAAAGACAAGAGGAAAACATTCCTTCAAATTAATAATACTTTCATCTGTGCTGAGCTTATCCACCACTTGAGGTTCTACAGTGACTTTGTCACCAGCTAAGTCATTTCCCAATAATAAAGAAATACCTTTCACAGGTAGAGTAGGTCTGATTCCTACTGTCACAGTCCCATTTACTAAACTACTTCTTAAATTTGTTTTATGAAGTGGGACATTTAAAGAGCTTGACTCAGTACCCGATACTAGAACTTGTGCCCCTGTAGCACTTTCTTCAGAAAATGGCAAAATGCCTTCTAACATTAATGACTGAGTAGCACCTGTGTCTCTCAGTTTCTTTATCGGTAATAAGGAACAGTGCTTATCCCCCTCAAGGGAAACAAAGCCTTCAGAAATAAGTGGCTTATAATTTTCTAAAGCGTCTTGCTTTTTCCTTTTTAAACAGCCAGCAATCAGATAATAAATGCCCTGGTTTCTTACAGTAATTACAAGTTTTAGTTGAACTGTTGGGTCGTAATGGTGCAGGGCTGGCATTTGATGACTTATTCTCATTAGGCTTTCTATTAAATTTAGGTGGTGAAAAGTTTGGAGGATTGGAAGGATGAGTTTTATCTCAAGTTGGTCTAGGTCCACTTTGTAAAGAATTCTTGTGGGGCTAAAAATTTGTTGGTTTACGACTCATTTTATGAGTTAAGGCATAGTCATCTGCTAGTACTGCTGCTCTATTTAATGTGTCAACTTTTTGTTCATCCAGGTGGGCCTTTATATCTGAATGTATCTTTCTTTTAATCTCTTCAGTTAGCATCATTTCCTTTAATTTTGTCTTTTCCTGTTTCTTTTGAATGGAACCACCTGTCAAATAAATTTTGCTTTTCCCTGGCAAATTCGACATGACTTTGATTTTCACTTTTGTAATAATTTCTAAATTTCTGCCTATAGGCCTCTGGAACAAGTTCATATGCCTTAAGTATAGCCTCTTTAACAGAGTATTATTGTTTTGCTCAGAAGATAGAGTGGAATAGATTTCTACACTTTGCAATAGCTAAGTCCAGACGTCCCTTGGCCATTCTAAACTTGTTGCCACCTTTTCAAATGTGAAAAATATTTATCAACTTCTTTTAATCTTGAAAGGGGGTACTAGCCTAACACATGTTTAGTTGCATCAAATCTACTTGGGGAAATTACATTTGAGCTTTGACGCTGGGATTCTAATTCTTTTATTTTTATTTCCTTTTGGGCCTGAATTTCTAATTCTTTTAAGTGCATTTCTTTTTGAGCTTCTGTTTCCCTTAATTTCAATTCCTTATTCTCTTTTTGAGCCTGAATTTGTTCCCTTTCTTTTTGATCCTGAATTTGTTCTCTTTCTTTTTGAGCTTGAATTTGTTCCCTTTCTTTTTGAGCTTCTAATTCTTTTTTTTTTGTCGAGCTTCTAATTCTTTTAATTTCATTTCATTTTCCTGCCTTTTTATTTCTTGTTGCATTTCTAATCTCTTTAGTTCCAATTTTAACTTTTTGAGTTCAAGAGCATCAGTACGTTGTGGTTCAGAGGGGGAAGTTTCAGACTGAGGCAAAAGACCTTCTTCCATATAATGAATAACAATGAGCTGTTTAAGTTTATGTTTGTTTAGACCAGGGGTGGCAGGTAATTGTAGATGGTACTGAGCAAGTTGGAATAAATCTTCCTTCTTAAGAGATTCCAAAAGGGCCAAGCTAGGAGAGCTTTCAAATTCAGAAATAAATTCTTTCACAATAAATACCATGATGAAAAGGTTTGCTGGTTCTCAGATTATATGAATTAATAATACTGAAATTTTCTAAAAAAATTTAAATGTTTTGAAAGCGTGCCAAAATAATATTTGCATTATGCAAATAAAGCTTTCTCATTATCTTATATTCAGTCTCGGCAATGAGCCCCCAATTTCTGTTACGGTATGGAAATATTATTAATATTGGTAACAGAAAGAAATCTGAGAATCCGCAACAATAACTATGAATTCAATTATTCTGAAATTTAATTAAACAAAATTAATATAAAAAAAATAATACAAAGATCTTTTACACTAATTGGTTTACAGAAAATAAAAACAGTGGTATTTACTAATTATTGAATTAGTCCAAAGTACAGTTTGACAGAATCCAGTAATCCAAAGGTAAAGTATCTCGTGAAGAAATTTTCCAGCTGGTGGTATTAAAATGTCTCTTCAGAAACAGTATCCCATAGATTTGTAATAAAATTTTCACTTAGAAATTTCAGCAGTCTCCAATAAAATATAATAAAATGCTCCGCAAAATTCAAATGGAGTAAAAATCCAAGAAGTATTGGTGCCACAGGTAATTTCCAAATAATCCAGTAGAATCCTGGCTTTTCACAAAATAATATTATTCTGTTTCACAGAAATTATAAATTCTCTTTTCCAAGACGAACAAATTCTCTTCAAAATTCTCTTTTGGAATCAATCTTCCAAATTCACAAAGAAGCACTGCTTCTATAATAAATGCACTGTCCTAGAACAATGATAATCTCCAATGGAAACAACTGCAGTGTTTTAACTGAAGTGAGTCTTTCTGAAATGGCTTTCCAAAAAAAAAGTTTCTGAATTCTGCTGACAAACCTTTATATAGTACCCAGATAGAATGTCCCAGAAGAGGAAGTTTCTGCAAAGTTCTATTAGTTTCTAGGTGATTCTGTCATAATTCAAGTAAACAAGGTCCTTGACCTACTTAAACAATCAACAGCTATATGTAAAATAGATTAGTGTAACAAAGATGTAAACAAAGGCCACTCCGTGCAAATGAGTCAGACCAGTCAGAATATGCAGAAAAAATATCAATCTCAGTATTATGTAGGGGCTATATAACATAGTGCAATATGAGAGAATTTCTTTACAAATCTTCTTCTCCATCTATTAGAATCTTTTGATATTTGATATACAACATACATCAGATTCAAGTTTGTTCAAATTGTGTCCCCGGGTTATTATTCGGGCTCTCTATTGTGGAGGGGGGGGGGGGGGGGGGGTGCAGTGACTGCAGTGACATAACAACCCTTCAACTCTTGGAAGTTTGGCAGTGCTTGTCTACATCTGATGGAATTGGAAACAGTCAGGAAGACCTATGATAATAATCATCTGACATGGACACTAGAGTTCTAAATAATTTCATGACCACAACTAACTGAATGTGACCCAAAAAATACTTCTTTGAACCACTTTGTCAGGTGAGTGCCTCTTGTTTATTATAGCCTTATGGATGCCATACTTTTCTGCAGCATGCTAACCCACGCCAAGATTAGGCTATAATTGCAACTAATTTGTATCTGAATTGCAACACAGCCTCATTATTGGTGTTATTACGGATTCGTCTCTGTTCATCAGGATATTGCACGTTGGAGCAAGAACTTAGCTATGATACAGCAGTTCATATATCAGCATCAGGCCTCCCCATACGAGGCAAGTGATTGCTCATGCACGCCTCGTTCTCCTCTAAAAATTTTTTAGGGAGAGCTCCTCGGCACTCGCCCTCGAGCTGTTGAAGTACTCAGTCTAAATTGCAAATGTGGATTCTGTCTGACAATAAACTGACCGCAAAAAACCCTCGGGGAAATTTGGAAGTATTTTTAATTTAAATTTTTTTAGTGCAAAGTCTGACACAACGTCGACTTCTAATTTCCTATTTAAATTCTGCATTTTGTCGTTACTCACGTCTCAGTAGCAGACACATCGCACTATGAATGTATACGATCATACACAAATAGGTTTCCAATTGAAATTACTCGGCTAATTCAGCTGTTTCATGCGTAAATTGCAAACTGTTCAAAATACCCAATTATCCATTGTAACAGGTGTTTGGAGACTGGAGTCTTAATGCTTCTGTTACAATGGATAATTGGGTACTTTATTTATGTTCATTAATTCATTTAGTTTTGTCTGAATTAGGATTATAGGATATTAGTAATATTCTATGTTTGAAGTTTTGGGTTTGTTAACTTTGTTAATACATAGTGCATAGTACTACATACTAATTAAAATAAACTAATAAAGTGTTAAGTTGACATTTACCTTGATAACTGACAAGTTGACAACCCTCTCGTGTCTTCCCCCCCCCCCCCCCCCCCCCCCCCCCCCCCCCTCCTCACATCCATTTGAATTCAAGGCAATGTGAAGTGCGCCATTGTGTCTGCAACTCTGCATGGGAAAAAAGCTTGTTTTAATGAACAGTTTATTGATCTCTAGAGTGGTCTCTAGAGTCTAGATGTGTGCAGGTTTCCAATCCGACATACATTCCATTGCCATGTATGTCAAATTGGAAACCTGCACACATCATCTAGACTCTAGAGACCAATAAATTGTCCACTACATTAAAATTTAAACAAGTTTTTTCCCATTGTTGGAATCCACTTGCCTTAATGACCAGAAGGAGAGCAACTAGCCACTTATCTAATCATTTTATCAGGAGAGCTCCTACCCACACCCCTGATTTTTTCTTACGGAGAGGCCTGATCAGCATAGTTGTGATGCATATATATTTAGGTTGCCTAACAGGTTACCTGAATCAAGTACAGGGGAACAGATGATAAGTTATCAAAACTCAGACCAGGTGAACAATAAAATGGTTACGAACATTTTGAAAACATTGGGTCTGTTAAATGTGGGGACGAGACTTGTGTGAGATGTGTATGTAGGAACAGCCCAGCACATGATTATTTTAAAATAACCAAACAAAAATTTCTGACACCAATATTTTATCAAACAGTACTGCTCAGTCACCAGCTGAATTCTTAACGAGCAATTCACAGCAAATTTTCAATCTCATTTAAAATATTCTCATTCCTTTATGAGGCCTTGGTCATATCACCTGCTATGCCAAATAAAAAAAATTGTGAGACTGCGACTTGCTATTCAGTATGATGGAAATCGCCCCAAAGTATCCCCTGGCTAAATTGACCCCCATGGTTTTGAACTGAACTATCCCTGCTATTTAACCCAAACCGACCTTCAGGGACCAGGCCAATCAGTAAGATTGTTGAATGATTTCACCCCTTGGCTAAACCATCCCCTGAATATTTCGGCCAACTAAAAGCCACAAGATTTTGAAGTCATGACTCAGTGGTCATCAGTTATTTTTTTGAGGCAAATTAAATAAATTAAAAAAAAAAAACTAGTGGTCACCATTTACAGGTCCCAAAAGACAATAGACAAAGGGCAAAGGAGGCAAACATTCAAAATGCAATTGCAACAGACTTGTTCCTCGGGAAGTAGACAATTTATCAGGAATCTGAGATTTGTAGGGCAATAGGAGGTTAGGGTCTCTATGTTAAAGACAGTTCATAACTTGAGATGTACAAATGTATGCGGCTTGATGCCAATAAGCCATCACTATCATCTCATTCGAAAAAGTGGCAGGGGAATAACTCGAAAAATGTTTCAGTAGCAACAATCATTTGCATAGGGAATTGCATCGAAATTGGGAAACAAAGTACTTGTAGGCCTACTTTATACCATTTTTTAAACCAAAAAGAAAAAAAGTTGCTCAAGGCCCTACAAAGTAGATCTGTTCCTCAGGCCATTTTTTTTTTGTAAAATTACATGTGGGTGGGCGGTTTTTAGCTCACCTGACTGAAAGTCAGGGTGAGCTTTTCTTATCACTCTTCGTCCATCGTCTGTCGGACGACCTCCTGCATGAAGGTGGTGTTTGAGCCTCTTTCTCCTAAACCACTGGCCACATTTTAATTAAATTTCATGTAAGTAGTGGTTATATAGGGGCATTTTGATTTTTATGCAAATTAGGTTTCGGCTCATATTGAGCAGAGGGGTAGGGAAAAAAACGGCCAAATTTTTTGAAAATCTTCTTGTAACGAACCACCAGTAGCAGTTGCTTTCTACCGTACTCAGTCGGCTGTGACTTCGTCAGCCTACCTGGACGACATCCTCCAACGGCACCACGATGCTGCTGTTCTGGAGTTAGATGTCCGGCAATTTCTTTGCCTGCTAGCGTCGCTGGGTTTTAGAGTCAATAGCGAGAAGTCGGATCTCCTTCCTTCTCAGCGATTCCGTCATTTGGGGATGGATTTCGACACTCTTCACAATGTAGTGTCGGTCCCCCATGCTTGGGCGATGATTCTTTCCGCCTTGACTCGGAACCTGCTTCAATCTTCCTCGGTCTTGGCCAGGACTTTCCTTCGGATGCTGGCCTTTGCGGTTCGCTGATAGATCTCATTCCGCTCGGTCGCTTGTTTGTCCGACCTTTCCAACACTTCCTGTTGGATCATTGGCGTCCGAATGTAGATCCGCTGGACCTGGAACTCACTATTCTTCGGTCTCTGCTTTGTCACCTTCACCCTTGGGCCGATATTCCCTGGCTGACACAGGGTGTTCCGTTGGATCTTCCTTTGGCCGATCGCATCCTTACTGCGGATGCCAGCGATCAGGGCTGGGGTGCGATGTTGGATCCTCTCGGTCTGTCTACTCACGGCGAGTGGGACAGCAAGCAGGTAGGCCTTCATATCAACCAGAAGGAGCTCATTGTTCTTCTGTTGAGTTTTTGGGTTTGGATCCCTCATCTGTGGGACCATTTTGTCCTACTTCTTTCGGACAATTCGTCAATAGTGGCCTACATACGGAATCAAGGAGGCACACATTCGATTCCCATGTATCCGCTGTCTCAGGATCTTCCTCTGTTGGCGCGGGATGTGAACGCTCGGGTGTCCATTTGACACATTCCCAGGCGTCTCAACGTCCTAGCAGATTCCCTGTCCCGCGATGCAACAGTGTCCTTGCAACCGAATGGATGCTACATCGGTTGGTGTTTCGGGCGATTTGCGAGCAGTGGGCCGTCCTCAGGTCGACCTTTTTCGCTACTCGCTGGAATCATCAGGTAGAGACCTTTGCCTCCCCTTGTCCAGATCCTCTGGCACTTGCAGTCGACGCTCTGTCTCTGAACTGGACAGGTTGGATCGGCTATGCCTTTCCTCCTGCACCGATTCTTCCTCAAGTATTAGCGAAGATTCGTGCTTGCAGTTGCAGGATTATTCTGATCGCACCTCTGTCTCCACAGAGGGTGTGGATCAATCTGCTGCGGCCTCTGTTGGCAGCTCGGCCGATTCGTTTACCTCTATGTCGCGATCTTCTTTCCCAGGGTCATCCCAGGAAGTATCACAACAACCTGGCAAGCCTGTCCCTTCACGCCTGTCTTTTATCAGGTCCAGTCTCCGATGTAGAGGTTTTTCGAGACGAACAGTGGAGTGCATGTCTGCATCGCGGCGACATTCCACTGGCATGACTTATGCTGCGAAGTGGATGGTTTTCTGCCGCTGGTATGCAGATCACAATGTGGATTACCGTGATCCGTCAATCGCTCAAATTGCGGATTTTCTGGTATATCTTTTTGACTCCAAGGGCTTCCATCCTATTATGATTAAGGTCTATCGGTCTATGCTGTCTGATACTTTCTCTTATGTAGGAAGGCGTGCATCGGTCGTAATCTTTTTCTCTCCAAACTCATTCGGCACTTTTCTTTGAAGAGGCCTCGAGTTTTGCATCTTACACCCAAGTGGAACTTGGCATGGGTGTTGCAATGTTTGGAGGGGGTGCCATTCGAGCTTTTATCTGAGACCGATATGCGTTTTCTCACCTATAAGACGGCTTTTCTTCTAGCGTTTGCTTCTGCTCGACGAGTCAGTGAGCTTCATGCGCTATCTGTTGATTCTGCCTTCTTCAGAAATGAGGCTAACAGTGTCACCTTCACTACTGATTGCTCTTTTTTGGCTAAGAATCAACTTCCTGATTCAGTACCTCCTCCCATCTGCATTCGGGCTCTCCCTGCTGTCAATGGCCGGAGACCTCTTCTTTGTCCTGTTCGTGTGATCAAGACTTACATTACTTGCACTCAGTTCATTCGGAGGGGTCGGAAGAGATTCTTTCTGTCTCTCATTCCTAAGAGGCAGTCTATCTCTTCCCATTCTATTTCCAGGTGGATCTGTCTTGCAATCAAGCTGGCTTATTCCCACTTGTCTGCGTCGGATCTTGTTTCGAACCGGTTTAATGCTCATGAGGTTCATGCCATTTCTACATTCTGGGCGTTCTCCAATTCTGTTTTGCTCCGGGATGTTATGAATATGGCTTACTGGAGGAATGCCTCTACCTTCTCCTCCTTTTATCTCCGCCACCTTCAGCAGCAATCTGAGGACCTTTATTCTTTAGGCCCTCTCGTTGCTGCTCAGGCTGTTGTGCACCCTCGTTAAAATTGTTTTTATCGAGGTTGTGCTTCGCTCAGCCTTGTTCTTTTCAGGTGCCTTCTCTCTATCTTCATTACAGGTTTCGCTATTGTTCTCTGCCATCCTTGCTTTTCTTTCTGCTACTCTTGTTGGTATTGGTTATGTGATTCACCTCCTCCTATTGTTTATTCAGCCAATTGTAAACAATTGTTAGCAGGTTGAAAAGAAATTAAAATTTTTTAGTAAATTTTGTTTCTTAACATACCTACCACAATTGTTTACCGGAGAGCCACCTTCCTTGGGGATATCTTTGATATCAATGCCTCCCCGCTAAATCACAAACTTCTTGTTGGCGGAAATGGAAATACGGAATTGACGTCACGGTTGTTGCGCATGCGTTCGGTAAACGCAAGATGTGTGCAGAGAGAGTACCTGTAATTTCGAGCGCTGGTCTCGCTCGACCCTTTTTTCGATCTTTTTCGTGCTTTTGCACTCTATTACTTTTCCAACTTGTTTGGAAAAGTTCTCTAAAAGCTTTAGTTCCGAAGTAGGGCTTGCACTTACGTTACAGCCAATTGGGGTAGGTATGTTAAGAAACAAAATTTACTAAAAAATGTTAATTTTTTAGCTCTCCTCACTGCCCTCCTGAAAGAATTAAGGAGAACGAAAAATTGCCCTCCTAAATATTTTGGTCTGGGATGATTGAGATTACATGTATTATGCTCACATTAAATTTTTGTTGTAAAGCAAAAATGTAATTTAACTTAGAAGTCACATAACATCACGTAATTTCATTTTGAAAGTGGTTTAGTGGTAAAAGGTAATGGCTGCAACTGTGTTTGGGTATGTACTTTGTACATACCCAAACACAGTTGCAATCATTTGAAGCAAAATGGGTCACAGCAATATTTTTTTTTCTGTCAGTTTCAACCACTGACATCACAGTTTGAAGGGTAATTATTCAAGGAATACTGACACTATAATATACTGCCATTACTACTATCCTGTCGCTTGAAGCATGTGCACCAGGATGTGACTGTAGATTCAAGCAGACCTGTTGTCCAAGAAAGTCATAGGCCTACCACTACCACCTTCAACCCCCTCCCCCCCCCCCCCCCCAACTTGGGCACACACACAGATCTTATTCAAGCAGGCCTGTTGTCCAAGAAAGTCATACGCCTACCACTACCACTACCACCTTCACCCCCCCCCCCCCCCTCCCCCAACTTGGGCACACACACAGGTCTTGTCAAGTGTGTGTTTGGTTGTTGAGTGAGACATCTAGATGTCTAAGAGATTTCGCTTTACCTTAGTAAAGTTAATAAAATCACTGATGTAATAGTCTGTTGGTTTCAGGTTCAATGAGTTCGTTCAACTGGATACTTAAAATGCTGTGTAAAGCTAATTGCTCTCCTAAGCTGAGTGAGGAGAGCGATTTTTTGCCCTCCTGCATTTTTTAGAATGCCAGGCCTGTCTTCAACCAATCTAACCCTGCCTGTGCCGCGGTGCAGAGTTCAGAGTTACGAAGCTACTCGTCGTTGCTCGGTGGTTCTCTCCGGGTACTCCGGCTTCCTCCACCCATAAAACTGTCACCGACATGATATGACCCTGGCTGTTAATGTGTCGTTAAACCCTAATAAAATAAAATAAAAATGTAAATGAATAATATTCATTTCTTTGCCACCAAAGTTCATGTTCTTGGTTTGTTTTATGTTTTAGGCCTCATAATCTACAGCATATCATGGATGTATTTCATTCCTTCAATTTGATTAACTTGAGTAAAATATCAGACATAAACCATTTAATTTTTATTATTAAGTTTGCATTGGTTATAAAAAGAGAGTATGAGGCAGCCAAAAGGACGGGAGGGCCAGAGAATACGATTTTTACCTTTTTTAGGCTAAATCATTTATTTACTAGATCGTTTTTTTTCAACTGCTTGACACTTTCCCAAATTATATCATTCTGATTTTCCAGTAGAAACCCCAGGAAGTGAATCAGTGCTTGTTTATTGTGTTTAAAAAGTTCTGTTTTACTTATAAAATGGCACCTGGTCACCAATGCCTGAGGTGCAAGTCCTCTAAAATTAGCAACATGGGTATAAATGATTGGCTGGACTTGACTTCCACTCTATGTTGCTGTCACGATTAGCCATTGTGCAAAAGTATGTGACCTTAAACACCAATGAATAAATAAATCATTCTGGTTTATTTGGAGATGCAAATTATTTGTTTCCTTCAGAATACTATTCTATGTCTGTACTGCATACATGTATGTCACACTAGTCTATAGTTTTCTGGAATGAACCACCGAACTGTAAACAGTGATAGTTCTAGTTTGTTCAAATTGTTCCACTCACTTGATTTTTTAGGGGGGAATCCCAAAGGGATCAACAACTATGTGGTTTTATGCTATACAAAAACTCCATATTATTATTATTATTATTATTATTATTATTCAAAGTTTTGCACAGGCTACCATGGAGAATTTTCATTTTGGTTCTCCAGCAAACTCTAATGACTGTTGGCAAGCAAAACGGTATTTCTAAATAGTTAGTGAACAGTGAAAATCATTTCTTGCAAGTTCCATATGACTGGATCAACAATTGACACAGTGGGAGGGGTTGAATAATGGAAAATGAGTTTAGAAAATTTAATGTTTAAAATTTTTAATACCCACAAAGAAGAATCATTAGTGAAAAATCCACTCACTCATCTTTGGGAAAATTTGATTAAATGTGCTCAAATTATACTTATTTGAGGAGCAAGAGAAATTCTGTCCTGGGCAGGAATATCTTCCAGTAGAATGCAAGGAGTTGATAAACAAAAATAGATTGTTCAGAAATAATGATCAATACATTCTGTTTTTCATTGTATTACATGTAAGTAAATTCAGTTATTTTACTTCTAGCTGGTATTAAATGTGTTGGTTGGTTACCCAAGGTGAAAAGAAAGTTAATTTTGGAGACCAACAGTAGGGCTGTCATGATTAATTGATTAATCGAATGTCAATTGATCACGCCAAAATCGATTAGTACTTTTCGCTGTCGAAGAATCAGTAAATTTTACCCTGTTTTAGATGTTTAATAATTGACGGTTCAAAAGTTCAGAACATCAAAGCTTTGAATGTACCCCAAAGAGGATTGTCTTCCTTCTTTACTTAAGGTAGGCCAATTGACTTGAACTTCATTTTTAACGACTTCAAAGAGAAGGGGGGATGGGGCATTTAGGTATGCTTAGTCGATTATTTGTGACGATTAATTGATTACAAAATTAAAAATCATGACAGCCCTAACCAACATTACACCCAGTCCTCATAAATGATGAGCAGTATGTAATAATGAGAGAATTTGCTAGGACAAGGTGGCACTGTCCGACTAAGGCATAATGCATGTCAATGGTGCATCTGTCTTCACAAATGCTAACCCTGCTTGTGTGGAGTTAATGCCTTGGGTAGTCTGACAATTGCTCACCATTGCACAGTGGTTCTCTCTGGGTACTCTGTTTTTTCCCACTTGTAAAATGGTCCAACAGGAAGGTAACCCTGTACGTTGAAACTGTCGTTAAACTCCAATAAATAAATAAATGAGAAAATTTTGACAGTGTAGAACCCACAGGATCAGTCATCTCACATCGACCTGTGTGAGAAAATTTGAATTTTTTGGAAGAAAAATATCCAGGAAGAAAAATATCCAATCTTTGCAACTGAGACAATTGTCAGTGCCTTTAAGTAGTGTGTTATAATGAGAGAATTTCAGTGATTTTTTGGCAGAAGGGTGCCCAATCATTGCATCTGAAGCATTTGTTGATACCCTGAAAAGTGTATTATGATGAGAATTTCATTGATGCGGAACTAAAGAAACTCAAGAATTGAGTCCTGTGTGAGAAAATTTCGATTTTTGGGACTGAAAATACTTATTTCTGAGGCATTTATTGAGGGGTGTGTTACAACGAGAGAATTTCAATGGGGGGTGAGAGAGAGGGATAACCAATATTGAAATTTCAATTCATTTTTGCTATCAGTATTTTTAGAATGATTTACCTCTGTATCAGTTTGGTATTCGGTGTCAGTAACATACATGTATGCACCACACCAATACCAACATCGGATGGTATCTTTTGGTATACTGCACAGCTGTTGGTCATTGTTTGCAGAGGACAAAGGATTGGTAAATGTGGGAAATAACATGCACACTAGCCACCAATCATTTGTTGTAATAAAAAGGTTGAGAAACAATGTCCCTTGTATATTTTTGCTCAGCTTTTTTGCTATATCAAATGACCGGTGATGAGTGCCTTCAGGAATAAACAGTGCATGGGCTCTTCTTATGAGAAATTTTGTGTAATGTTCTGTCATTTGCCCTTTTATTTTTTAACAATGTCCAGGATATTTTTCAGTACCAAAATTTCAGTACACAGAGATTACTTTATGGTTAATTGGTTTTGGTGCATTGGGGTGGGAGGGGGGTGACGGTGAGGTTCAGATACAAGTTTG
The DNA here is from genome assembly GCA_031216915.1 of Pictodentalium vernedei. Taxonomy (NCBI): domain Eukaryota; kingdom Metazoa; phylum Mollusca; class Scaphopoda; order Dentaliida; family Dentaliidae; genus Pictodentalium; species Pictodentalium vernedei. The sequence goes on along the minus strand of CM062296.1, from coordinate 511,975,903 downwards.
TTAAAAATAAAGCCCTTTGGTTCATATTTGGGCTCAATACAGGAGCCTCAATTTTTAACTTAGGGCTATATGGGGAACATTCTTTAAAAATCTTTAGAATCACCTGTCTGAATGCTTTCATATTTGGTACCGGTATACAACATCTTGGGGGGGGGGGGGAGAGGGGGGTTAGATTCAAGTTTGTTCAAATTGAGTGTCTGGGTTAATATTTGGGCTCCTTATGGGAGCCCGGATTTTAACTTAGTGCAATATGAGGGAATTTCTTTCAAATTCTTCTTCTGATTCACCAGTGAGAATCCTTTCATATTTGATATACAACAGCTCTAGGAGGCTGAGATTCAAGTTTGTTCAAATAGAGTGCCTGGGTTAATATTTGGGCTTCCTGTAGGAGCCTGCATTTTAACTTATGCAATATGAGGGAATTTCTTTAAAATCTTTTTCTCCAGAACCATCAGTTAGAATCTTTTGATACTTGATATACCACATCTATGGGCTGGGGGGGGGGGGGGGGGAGGGGGTCAGATTCAAGTTTGTTCAGATCTGGTCCCTGGTTCATATTTGGGCTCCCTATTGAAGCTTGAATTTTAACTTAGTTCAATATGAGGAAATTTCTTTAAAAATCCTCTTCTTCTGATCTATCAGTCAGAATCCTTTCATATTTGGTGTACAGCATCTCTAGGAGGGGGGGGGGGGGGGGGGGGGAGATTCAGGTTTGTTCAAATCAACTGCTTGGGGTAATATTTGGGCTCTCTAAAGGATCCCAATTTTTAACTTTGTGCAATATGAGGAATAATCTTTAAAAATGCTCGCCTTCAGATCCATTAGTCAGAATCTTTTGATATTTGGTATGCAGCATCTTTTGGGAGGTCAGATCTAATTTTGTTCAAATCAAGGCCTGGGTTAATATTTGGGCTCCTATTGGAACCTGAATTTTAACTTTGTCCAATATGAGGATTAATCTTTAAAAATCTGCTTCTTAAGATACAATCAGAATCTTTTTGATATTTGGTATTCAGCATCCTTTGAGGGTTCAGATTCAATTTGTTAAAATAAGTCTCTGGGTTGAAATTTGTGTTCCCTATAAGGAGGTGGTTGGGGGTGGGCAAATTTTAACATAGTGCAAAATTGGTAATATTCTCAAAATCTTTTTCCCCAGACCTACCAGACAGAATCTTTTGAAATATGGTATACAACATTCTTCAAGTTTGTTCAAGTCAATCCATAGGTTGATATTTGGACTCCCTAGTTTTCCATTACTGAAAATCTGGGCATTATTTCTGTGGTAGCATCACAATACTAGAAAATAATAATGATGAACCTATTATCGGCATCGGCCATCGTCATCAGCCAATAATGGGGTAATTGGCAAATCATCGGCATCGGCAGAAAAGGGCATCCTTTACCGATTAGGGGTGCGCCGATTGTTATAAGGTCAAAATAAGCCATCCTTATTTTTTTACTCAGAGCCATATCGTCAAAAACAGGGTTTACACGAGAACCTTTTGGGGAATGTGTCAGTACTATTGATTCCAGAATTCTGTGTGTTTTAATATTCTATGAATAATTTAAAGCTTAGACACAATTTCAGTTTGTCAGACGGTCATATATGATTCTTATTACATGGAAATCCTGGTCCAGTTTCTTAAGTTGTAACATCATTGTTTATAATTGAGCTTTCCTATATTACTCCATTTTGAAAATCGCACAATTCTGTCCCACCATGGAATGCGATGTACACTGCCGTATTGTTTGTGCAAACAATGGTGATTGGCATGGAACGTTGATCATTTGATGTGGAAAATTCTTATTAAAACCAATAGTGTCAGTGCTGGTTTCATTCTTGATTTATTTATGAGTACTGTATTATGAAAAAAAGCTGGAGGGAGACAAATGAAGTAAATTATACAAGGCGGCTTTTTTGAAAACAATATTTGCACTTTCCATGGAGGATTTGTGTTGTTTCATACACAGGTGTTTCGTACACTGACTGTTTCATATACAAAAAAAAGACGTTTCGTACATATATCAAAGGATGTTTCGTACACAGGCAAATTTTATAAGTATTTTTTATATGAAATAATAGACTACTTACTTTTGTAAGGTATTATTAATCCAATATTAAAAAAATCCACATTTGAAATATCACGGAACAGAATTCAATACGTCCAAGACTACCACAATATACCATACATTTGAAAATATTGTTAGGAAATAAAATGAACTGCAGACTGTAAAATCTTTTTTTGATGAAAAATCAAAACATTTTGATTTGAGCTCATTGATGATTAATCAGCTTTGATCAGTTCTGATGATATGTAATCACAGCATTGTTATTACACCAGAGAAATGATCATGAGCACATTAAAATGATTAATTTTCAGTACATGTACAACACTTTTTAGGCTTTCCCAAACCCAGTTTTGGAAAGACTATTGTTATTCTTCTTTTTCAAAATTTTTCTTCTCTATTTTTTTTTTTCCTCCCTAAATTTTGTCTGTTGAACTGCTCGAAAACAAGCTGTACGATTTTGACCAAATTTGGCACACTTATGTAATGTCATAAAATCTAGTGAAATGTGGTATCGTCATATCTGTGAAAACGCGTGTTTTCAAAATATTCTGCCAAAACCTTCAAAATTTCACCATTTTTCGAATGTCTCAAAATTGTTTACAGTTATTTAGCTCAAATTTTCCACACATTTAGAGCATAACATGATACACCACAATCACCACTCAGATCTTTCAACTTTAACCCCCACTGGCCAAAAATGACATGAATATAGAATTTTTCTTCAAAATTGACCAACTTCAAGGGCAAATCTCTCTAATAACAAGGTTGTTGTAACAATTATTTTGGTTTGGATAGATGCAACAATCATTGCAGAAGAAAGTTACTGTGTGTTTTTTAATCTCAGATTTAACCCTCAAGCACAATGAGGGTGAGAATAAGAGTACCATTTGAAAATGCCAAAATTAGTCAACTTTGGTTGCTTTTTCCATCATTTTGGAAAAAGGGTTAATTTCAAACACTTTACGTGTACGTATTCACAATTGACTACCGAGCATATTTACTGTTGTAAGTTTGGTTGTAAAGTTTAACCCTATCCCATACTGGTTGCATAAAAGTAGGTACCGTCCAAAAAAACTCCAATTTTTTCAGAATTTGGTAAGTTTAGGTGACGATTTCCTCCATTTTTAATTGCTTGAGCTCTGAATGTTTTCTATAGCTGCTTGCAGCAGTCAGAGTATGACAAATTGTGTTCTATATGTTATTATTAAAAGTTTAACCCTTGGCAGATTTGAGACTTCGCATAAGGGTACTGTCGGAATATTTGTTATTTTTGCCAACTTCAAGAGCAAATTTTTCTAATTACAAGGTAGTTGTAACAATTATTTTGGTATGGCTGGATGCAACAATGCTTGTGGAAGAAAGTTACTGTTTACTTCTTAATCTCAGATTTAACCCTCTAGCACAATGAGGGTGAGAATAAAAGTACCGTTTGAAAATGCCCAAACTAGGCATTTTTTGGTTGCCTTTTCTATCATTTTGGAAAGGGTTAATTTCAAACACTTTTCATGTACGTATTCACAATTGACTATCGAGCATATTTGCTGTTGTTAGTTTGGTTGTAAAGTTTAACCCTATCCCATTCTGGTTGCACAAATGTAGGTACCGTCCAAATAATTTCCAGTTTTTTCAGAAGTTGGTAAATTTAGGTGGCGATTTACTCCATTTTTAGCTCAACTTTGACGAAGTCAAATTTGAGCTATTGTCATGGCCCGTCGTCCGTCTGTCCGTACTTCAACAATTGGCTATGGCTCGGGCTAGAGGTCGTATTTATGAACCGATCTTTACGAAACTTCTTGTGTACCTTTGTTATGACCCTGGGACGGGAACGAGTGTTTTTAGGTGTGGTCCGAAATTCAAGATGGCTGTCAGCGGCCATTTTATACCAATGATGCAAAAATCAGTTTTTTGTACAGAACTTTTGTATGAAAGTTCTGATTTGAATAAAGTTTTGTATAAATGTTTAGTACCATGGGATACATCACATATAATACGGGTTTTTTTCTCGTGCGTAAATTATGCAAATTAGACTGACTTTGATTTATTTAGTGTTACTTTCAGAGCTGTAAGTGCCAAGCTGCTATGGCCCGGGCTAGAGGCCGTATTTATGAACCGATCTTTACGAAACTTCTTTCTTGGGTACCTTTGTTATGACCGTGGGACGAGAACGAGTGTTTTTGGGTGTGGTCCGAAATTCAAGATGGCTGCCAGCCGCCATTTTGTACCGATGATGCAGATATCTGTTTTTAGCTCAACTTTGACGAAGTCAAATTTGAGCTATTGTCATGGCCTGTCGTCCGTCTGTCCATCCATCCGTCTGTCTGTCCGTCTGTCCGTACGTCAACAATTGGCTATGGCTCGGGCTAGAGGTTGTATTTATGAACCGATCCTTACGAAACTTCTTGTGTACCTTTGTTATGACCCTGGGACGGGAACGAGTGTTTTTAGGTGTGGTCCGAAATTCAAGATGGCTGCCAGCGGCCATTTTGTACCGATGATGCAAAAATCAGTTTTTTGTACAGAACTTCTGTATGAAAGTTCTGATTTGAATAAAGTTTTGTATAAATGTTTAGTACCATGGGATACATCACATATAATACGGGTTTTTTTCTCGTGCGTAAATTATGCAAATTAGACTGACTTTGATTTATTTAGTGTTACTTTCAGAGCTTTAAGTGCCAAGCTGCTATGGCTCGGGCTAGAGGCCGTATTTATGAACCAATCTTTACGAAACTTCTTGGGTACCTTTGTTATGACCCTGGGACGGGAACGAGTGTTTTTGGGTGTGGTCCAAAATTCAAGATGGCTGCCAGTGGCCATTTTGTACCGATGATGCAAAAATCAGTTTTTTGTACAGAACTTCTGTATGAAAGTTCTGATTTGAATGAAGTTTTGTATAAATGTATAGTACAATGGGATACATCACATATAATACAGGTTTTTTTCTCGTGCGTAAATTATGCAAATTAGACTAACTTTGATTTATTTAGTGTTACTTTCAGAGCTGTAAGTGCCAAGCTGCTATGGCTCGGGCTAGAGGCCGTATTTATGAACCAATCTTTACGAAACTTCTTGGGTACCTTTGTTATGACCGTGGGACGAGAACGAGTGTTTTTGGGTGCAGTCCCAAATTCCAGATGGCTGCCAGCAGCCATTTTGTACCGACGATGCTGAAATCTGTTTTTTGTACAGAACTTCCATATGAAAGCTCTGATTTGAATAATTTTTTGTATGAATGTTTAGTACCATGGGATACATTACATATATTACAGGTTTTTTTCTTGTGCGTAAATTATGCAAGTTAGGCTAACTTTGATTTATTTAGTGTTACTTTCAGCACTGTGAGTGCAAATCCCAATACGGCTCGGGCTAGAGGCCGTATTTATGAACCGATCTTCACGAAACTTCTTGGGTACCTTTGTTATCACTGTGGGACGAGAAGGAGTGTTTTTGGGTCCAGTCTAAAATTCAAGATGGCCGCTAGCAGCCATTTTGTTCAAAATTAAGTGCAATCAGATTTTTGCGCAGAACTTCCAAATGAAAGATCTGATTTGAATAAATTTTTGTATGAATGTTTAGTACCATGGGATACATTACATATAATACAGAGTTTTTCTCGTGAATAAATTATGCAAATTAGGGGTCCGGGTGGGACTTAGAAAATTTTGGACCAAAATCCGGAAATTAGTTTTTTGGTTTTTTATGCGTTTTAGTCAATTTTAAGACAAAAAAAAAAAAAAAATTTTTTTACACTGAAAATTTGGGGTCCGGGTGGGACTTAGAAAATTTTGGACCAAAATCCGGAAATTAGTTTTTTGTGTTTTGATGCATTTTGGTCAATTTTAAGAAGAAGAAGAAAAAATTTTAGTCTGAAAATATTTTGTTTGGGACTGAAAATTTCCACACAAAAATAATAATCTACAATGATTGGTCTTAATCTGTAGTCCATTACAGTCACCTTGTAATTCTTTTATTACTGTTGACTGGGCCAAAACAAATACTAATTCCTGTCATATTCATTATTCAGTTGTCTTGGTCACAGCAAGTACTAATTCCTGTCATATCCAAGTTGAGCTACAGAGTCATTGACTCTTTCATTTGTACAGAACTTCCATATGAAAGCACTGATTTGAATAATTTTTTGTATGAATGTTTAGTACCATGGGATACATCACATATAATACGGGTTTTTTTCTCGTGCGTAAATTGTGCAAATTAGACTAATTTTGATGTTTTTTGGTGTTACTTTCAGCACTGTAAGTGCAAATGCCAATACGGCTCGGGCTAGAGGCCGATCTTTACGAAACTTCTTGGGTACCTTTGGTATCACCGTGGGACGAGAACGAGTGTTTTGGGGTCCGGTCCGAAATACAAGATGGCCGATGGCAGCCATTTTGTACAAAATTAGGTGCAATCAGATTTTTGCACAGAACTTCCATATGAAAGCGCTGATTTGAATAATTTTTTGTGTGAATGTTTAGTACCATGGGATACATCACATATAATACGGGTTTTTTTCTCGTGCAGAAATTATGCAAATTAGATGAACTTTGATTTTTTCAGTGCGACTTACACACAGTAAGTACACATGTCAATACGGCTCAGACTAGAGTCTGTATTTATGAACTGATCTTCACGAAATGTCTTGGGTACCTTTGTTATCACCTTGGGATGAGAACGAGTGTTTCTGGGTGTGGTCTAAAATTCAAGATGGCTGCCAGTGGCCCTTTTGTACCGAAATTAGGTCTAATCAGTTTTTTGTACACAACTTCTATACAGCTCAGACTAGAGGCCATGTTTATGAACCAATCTTTACAAAACTTCTTGGGTACCTTTGTTATCACCGTGGGATGAGAGCGAGTGTTTTTGGGTGTGGTCCAAAATTCAGGATGGCCACCAGCAGCCATTTTGTACCAAAATTAGTGCAATCAGTCTTTTGTCCAGAACTTCTGTATGAAAGTTCTGATTTGAATAAATTTTTGTATAAATGTTTAGTAACATGGAACACATCACATATTGTAAGGGTTTTTTTTTCGTACAGAAATTATGCAAATTAGATGAACTTTGATTTATTCAGTGCTACTTACACAATGCGAGCACACGTCAATACGGCTCAGGGTAGAGGCTGTATTTATGAACCGATCTTCACAAAACGTCTTGGGTACCTTTGTTATCACCTTGGGACGAGAATGAGTGTTTCTGGGTACGGTCCAAAATTCAAGATGGCTGCCAGTGGCCATTTTGTACCAAAATTAGGTCCAATCAGTTTTTTGTCACAAGTTCTATACAGCTCGTATTTATGAACTGATCTTCACAAAACTTTTTGGGTACCTTTGTTTTCACCATGGGACAGGAACGAGTGTGTTTTGGGGTGCCTTTGTTATCACTGTGCTATGAGAACAAATATTTTGGGGTTCAGTCAGACCCACTCTGGGACTCAAAGTTTTCTTTTCTAGTTTAGCATCTGACTGTCACCCACCTTTACAATACTTTACCTATACATTTGTTACAGGCAACGGTCAGTATTTATGTACAGACCGTTACAATACTTTATATGTACCTTTGTTATCAGGTCATTACCTAGATGTTTGTCATTGCTGTGTCACATACTATACATGTGCATGTCTTTGTCTTGACAAGTTGAGCTACAGTGTCATTGACACTTTCATTAATTGCTTGAGCTCTGAATGTTTTCTATAGCTGCTTGCAGCAGTCAAAGTATGACAAATTTTGTTCTATATGTTATTATTAAAAGTTTAAGCCTTGGCAGATTTGAGACTTCCCACAAGGGTACTGTCAGAATAATTGTTATTTTCGCCAACGTTTACATGCACTTTCTCAGCACTGGAGCCATATTGTCTCAAAACCTTTTCCATGAGAGAATTGGGCCTTCATCCAAGAACAATTTTGCTGTTATATATTTTATTCAAAGTTTTAACCTTCACCCAGTTTTCGGGCCATGAATTTGAGTGCCCTAAAATTCTTCATAAAATTGGCTAATTTATAGCTCACTTTTCTTCCATTTTCGAAAGGAATATCGAAAAATGATTTACATGTTCGTATTTACACTTGCCTACCGAGCATATTTGCTGTTGTAAGTTTGGTTGTAAAATTTAACCCTATGCTCGTTCTGTTTGCATAAAGATAGGTGCAGTCCCAAAAAAACTCTCGTTTTCAGAATTTGGTAAGTTTAAGTGACGATTTACTCCATTCCTAATTGATTGAGAGCTGAGCGTTTTCTATGGCTGTATGCAGCAGTCATAGTATGACAACTTTTGTTTTATATGTCATTATTAAAAGTTTAACCGTTGACAGATTCGAGACTGCCCATATGGGTAGGGTCGGAATAATTTTAGTTTTCATAAAATCTATCACTGAATATTGATAAGCGTGCAGTAGCAGTTTGGAATAGAATATCCAAAAATTCACAGTTCAATTCCAAGAATATTTTCTGTTATAAGGTTGCTGTAAAGTTTAACGCAATCCCTGTCTCAGATGCATAATGGTAGATGCTGTCGAAAAAAAACTCATTTTTAGCTCAATTTTGGCGAAGCCAAATTTGAGATTATGCCATGGCCCGTCGTCCGTCTGTCCGTCAACAATTGGATACGGCTCGGGCTAGAGGCCGTATTTATGAACCGATCTTTACGAAACTTCTTGGGTACCTTTGTTATGACCGTGGGACGAGAACGAGTGTTTTTGGGTGTGGTCCGAAATTCAAGATGGCTGCCAGCCATCATTTTGTCCCGACGATGCAGAAATCTGTTTTTTGTACAGAACTTCCATATGAAAGGTCTGATTTGAATAATTTTTTGTATGAATGTTTAGTACCATGGGATACATCACATATAATACAGGTTTTTTTCTCGTGCGTAAATTATGCAAATTAGACTAACTTTGATGTTTTTTGGTGTTACTTTCAGCACTGTAAGTGCAAATGCCAATACGGCTCGGGCTAGAGGCCGTATTTATGAACCGATCTTTACGAAACTCCTTGGGTACCTTTGTTATCACCGTGGGACGAGAACGAGTGTTTTTGGGTTCGGTCCGAAATTCAAGATGGCCGATAGCAGCCATTTTGTACAAAATTTGGTGCAATCAGATTTTTGCCCAGAACTTCCATATGAAAGTGCTGATTTGAATAATTTTGTGTGTGATTGTTTAGTACCATGGGATACATCACATATAATACAGGTTATTTTCTAGTGCAGAAATTATGCAAATTAGATGAACTTTGATTTTTTCAGTGCTACTTACACACAGTAAGTACGCATGTCAATACGGCTTGGGCTAGAGTCTGTATTTATGAACCGATCTTCACGAAACGTCTTGGGTACCTTTGTTATCACCTTGGGACGAGAACGAGTGTTTCTGGGTGTGGTCCAAAATTCAAGATGGCTGCCAGTGGCCATTTTGTACCGAAATTAGGTCTAATCAGTTTTTTGTACACAACTTCTATACGGCTCAGGCTAGAGGCCGTATTTATAAACCGATCTTTACGAAACTTCTTGGGTACCTTTGTTATCACCATGGGATGAGAACGAGTGTTTTTGGGTGTGGTCCAAAATTCAAGATGGCCACCAGCAGTCATTTTGTACCAAAATTAGTGCAATCAGTCGTTTGTACAGAACTTCTGTATGAAAGTTCTGATTTGAATAAATTTTTGTATGAATGTTTAGTAACATGGAATACATCACATATAGTACGGGTTTTTTTCTGGTGCAGAAATTATGCAAATTAGATGAACTTTGATTTATTCAGTGCTACTTATACACTGTAAGTGCACATGTCAATACGGCTCGGGCTAGAGGCTGTATTTATGAACCGATCTTTACAAAACTTCTTGGGTACCTTTGTTATCACCTTGGGATGAGAACGAGTGTTTCTGGGTGTGGTCCAAAATTCAAGATGGCTGCCAGTGGCCATTTTGTACTGAAATTAGGTCCAATCAGTTTTTTGTCACAACTTCTACACAGCTCATATTTGTGAACTGATCTTCACGAAACTTCTTGGGTACCTTTGTTTTCACCTTGGGACAGGAATGAGTGTGTTTTGGGGTGCCTTTGTTAACACTGTGCTATGAGAACAAATATTTTGGGGTTCAGTCAGACCCACTCTGGGACTAAGATTTCTTTTCTAGTTTAGCATCTGACTGTCACCCACCTTTACAATACTTTACCTATACATTTGTTACAGGCAACGATCAGTATTTATGTACAGACCGTTACAATACTTTATATGTACCTTTGTTATCAGGTCATTACCTAGATGTTTGTCATTGCTGTGTCACATACTATACATGTACATGTCTTTGTCTTGACAAGTTGAGCTACAGTGTCATTGACACTTTCATTTCAGAATTTCGTAGGTTTAAGTGACAATTTACTCCATTCCTAATAAATTGAGCGCTGAATGTTTTCTATGCCTGCATGCAGCAAGCATAGCATGACAACTTCTGTTTTATTCGTCATTATCAAAAGTTTAACCCTTGGCATATTTAGGAGTTCCCATGTGGGTATAGTCGGAATAATAGTTATTTTCGTAAAATCAATCCCTGAATATATTGGTAACCGTGCAGTGGCTTTTCAGTGGTGCTACATGAAGCCGCAAATAGTTAAGGTTGAAAAGTTCATCAAATAGACAAATATAATACCTAACTCAGCCGGTGACAGGTAAATAATGAATGGAAAAATCGTTGAGTTGAGAATAAAGTAGGGACGAATCGTGCCCTCGGTTTCCACCTGATCCACGGTATTTCCACGCGGTCTCGGCACTTGACGAAGATACTAAACTGTCGGGCAGGGACAGTAGGAAACATTCTGAGAATTTCAAGTTGCTGCCTTGCATGATCGGGACATAATTGGAATATATCCGACACTGTATCTGTCGGATATATTCCAATTATGTCCCGATCACTTCATCCCGTTTGTCCGCATGGGGGCACCATGACGACGTGTACTAAGGCATACTGCACGTCGATGGTGTGCATGTCTTCAACCAATCTAACCCTGTCTGTGCTACAGTGCGGAGGCACCATGTTGGGGAGCTGGCAGCAGCTCGTCATTGCTCGGTGGTTCTCTCTGGGTACTCCGGCCTGCTCCACCCATACAACTGTCACCGACATAATATGACCTTGGCTGTTAATGTGTCGTTAAACCCTAATAAATAAATAAATAAATAAATAAATAAATAAATAAATAAATAAATAAATAAATAAATAAATCCAGTACCAATTTTGCTCGTACAAATGTTAGTACCATCAGACAAAATTCATTTTCTGATTAATTTCGTACTTTTCTGTGCTCACGTTCCCTGAGTAAGATTGGGATACCTTTTCAATCTCAGATTTAACCCGCAAGCACAATGAGAGTGAGAATAAGTGTACCATTTGGAAATACCCAAATTATCCAACTTTGGTTACTCTCTACTATCATTTTGGAATGGGTTAATATGAGACACTTTGCTTTGCTATATGCAGAGATGTTTAATCAATAAATCCGGCTTTAGTTATGTTCTGGGACTTAATGAAACATGTGCTTTGGTCACTTAAAAATAGCACTGTCTGCAAAAAATGACTGAGTGAATACTCACTTGCCCAAAAGCAAAAAGGAAAGAGCTCTTTGAGCTTTTCATAACTGCTTTCAAAAATCAATGGGGAACAAATTTTGTGTTATATGTTTTGGTGTTCCGTGTTATCCAACACCAGTTTGGCCATACAAATATGAATGCCGCCAGGAAAGAAAGCATATTTTCTCAGTGGTAGACTGTTTGACTTCTATGATAGAGGTCCCGAGTTTGATCGCTATCTGGGACGACCCATGTAATGTCCTTGGGCAAGGCACTTTATCCCGGTTGCCAACATGGGGGCATGATGATGCCATGTACTAAGGCGTACGCATGTCAATGGTGCACATGTCTTCAACCGCTGGTACCCTGCTTCAGCAGAGCTTGAACATAATTAGAATGTTGAGCTGACAGTTGCTTGTCGATGCCTGGTGGTTCTCTCTGGGTCCTCCGACTTCCCCCACCCGTAAAACTGTCACGGTCACGATTAGCCAGTGTGGATAAGTATGTGACCGTAAACACCAATAAATAAATACCGTCAGGGAAACCCTCTGTGAAATCCTTCTGTCAATAAATAGCAAAGTAGTAATGTAATGCAAGAAATATTAACAAGTTGTTCAACATCCCTTTAATCAACTCATTTTGACTGGAACTGTACCCATCACTGTGTATACTAGCTCTCTAGATGGTTTAAACCATATCAAATAAACAACTAATTTGTGTGTGACAGTAACTCATATTACATGTATTTCATTGTATCTGAAACAGATATGTTGGAAAAATTGTGAAATCATGGAGTAGGAAGCTTACCCTCGTTTGTTGACAAATCCCTCACATTCACAAACAGACAAAATAATAGAGAATAAATTAATTATTGATATTTAAGGTTACTTTCAGCATCTACAGCTATATCATGACCATAATATAGGTATTTATTCAAGTCCAGTTATTCATTGCATAGGCGTACAGGGCTATTTTTCAGGGGGGGGGGGGGGGGAGGATGAACCCTTTTAGCCCGAATGGCAAGCGACTCGGACTCCCCAACATACTAACTCCACAAAAGCAGGGTTAGCATTGGTTGAAGACAAGTGCACCCTCAAAGTACCCTTAGTACACATCACCATCATGCGCCCTCCCCACGTGGGAAATTAAACTGGGATGAAGTGTCTTGCTCAAGGACACAATGTGGTTGCCACAGGCGGGAGTCGAACCGAGGACTTCTTGGATTGCAACAATCATCTCTACCTTCTGAGCCACCATGCTCCCGTAATATGCAGTAATAGAGCTCTTTATGTGTACTTGTGTGATTATAAATGAATAATATTAACGTGGATACGGTTCCACTGAATCAACTTGTACAGTATAATGGTCAGTTTACTTGCAACTTCTAAGTGATGAGATAGGAAAACAACATTTTGTGTGGAAAACCAAAATGTTTTGTGGTAATTTCTGGCAACTAAATTGTCCGAAATTTTCTGGCATATTGGCCGAAAAATCGGCTCCTTCCTGACTCAGGGGTGGGTTGGGGCACAGTCCTTCATGAAACCCCGGCCTGTACGCCCATAATTCATATGTACTAATTTTTTCCAAAGCACAAAGGACATCGCTTGTTTTGCTTTCTATGAAAATATTCTGTAATTATTGAAGAGCAAATTTTGTGTTAAATGTTTTGGTGTCCTGCCATACCTCAAATATCTGTTTTGGCTGCATAAAAATTAGTAGAATCACAAAAACTTTGATTTCCACTAAATTTTCTGTTTTCAAAACTGATCGATAGTTTTGTGTACAATACAGTTTGCCTTTTCACATTAAAAAGTTGGGAAAGCCCGTAATTTGTCCAACAAATTACAATTCTCTAGTTTATTACTGCATTTCAATATTAAATACCCAGTATATAATCATGTAGGGACCCCCTCCCCCACCTTACTCCTAGTTTAAGTAAGACAACTTACTGAGACATCATGTAACTATAACACCACCTATGCCAAGGAGGGAACTTGGGAATTCAAAATCCTAAACCAGATCCTTACCATAGGTAGTGCAATCCTTTCATGACGTCTCAGTAAGTTGTCTTACTTAAACTACATTAGGATGAGAGGGGAGGGGGATCTTTGTGGGAGAAATATGCCATGTTATCATTATTGGGCTCATAAATTCTATGTACTAAACTCAGTATATCATCATATAGGGGTTACACCATGCAATGTTAAATATATAATGTCACTCTACGAGAGTCAGCACTGAAAACGTAATTTTCAACACCACTGGATGCACTGCTGCACGTTATGGAAACCCATAGAAGGCATAAATGCTTCCAGCGATGTTAAAAATTACATTTTTAGAGCTAATTCCAATACATTTGGACGGTTTCAGTTTTCAACGATTGGTTCAGTTTGGTTTTTAGCTTAACTTGACAAAGAGATTACTTTATGGCTACACCCCGTAGTTCTTACCTGATCATCACAAAATTTCATATGCAGGTTTGAGGTCATATCTAGATGAGAACGTCCCCTTTTGGTTGCAATCGGTCAACCGTGATGGCTGCCCGAGCCCAAAACCCAAAAACCTTTAGCACAGTCTACAGGTCTTATTTATGAAGGGATTTCATTGTAACTTGGTAGGATGTCTCTGTATAATATCTAGATGAGAACGTCCCCTTTTTGGTCATGATTTGTCAACCGTGATGGCTGCCCAAGCCCGAAACCCAAAAACTTTTAGCACAGTCTGCCGGTCATATTTAATATGGAGGGATTTCATTGTAACTTAGTAGGATGACTCCATATGATGTCTAGATGAGAACTTCCCCATTTGGTCGCGATCTGTCAGCTGTGACGACTGCCCGAGCCCAAAACAAGAAAACCTTTAGCACAGTCTACAGGTTGTATTTATGGAGGGATTTCATTGTGACTTGGTAGGATGACTCCAAATAATGTCTAGATGGGAACGTCCCGTTTTGGTCACAGTCATTCAGCCGTGATGGCTGCTCAAACCCAAAACCTGAAATCTTTAGCATAGTCTATAGGTCGTATTTATGGAGGGATTTCATTGTAACTTGGTAGGTTGACTCCATATAATATCTAGATGATAATGTCCCCTTTTGGTCATCTGTTACAGCTATAGGGGCCCGAAGACCAAAAACCCTGAGCACAGTCTACAGGTCATATTTATGAAGGGATGTCATTGTAACTTGGAAGGATGACTCCAGATAATGCCCAGATGAGAACCTCCCCTTTTGGTCATGATCATTCAACCATGAGGGCTGCCCAAGCCCAAAACCCCCAAAACTTTAGCACAGACTACAGGTCATATTTATGAAGGGATTTCATTGTAACTTGGTAGGATGATTCAGTATAATGTCTAGATGAGGACTTCCCCTTTTGGTTGCAATCGGTCAACTCTGATTGCTACACAGGCCCGAAAACCTTCAGCCCAGTCTACAGGTTATATTTATGAAGGGATTTCATTGTAACTTGATTGGATGATTCCTTTTGGAATAATTCCACTGTAACTTGGTAACTTTCGATGACATACATTAACTGTGAGGGCCACATACATTAACTGTGAGGGCCATATTAACCCACCCCTCAATTCTTTAGTATAGTCTATAATTCATATTATTAGCTCAACTTTGCCGAAGTCAAATTTGAGCTATTGTCATGGCCCGTCGTCCGTCCGTCCGTCTGTCCGTCTCCGTCTGTCCGTCTGTCCGTACATCAACAATTGGCTATGGCTCGGGCTAGAGGTCGTATTTATGAACCGATCTTTACGAAACTTCTTGTGTACCTTTGTTATGACCCTGGGACGGGAACGAGTGTTTTTAGGTGTGGTCCGAAATTCAAGATGGCTGCCAGTGGCCATTTTGTACCGATGATGCAAAAATCAGTTTTTTGTACAGAACTTCTGTATGAAAGTTCTGATTTGAATAAAGTTTTGTATAAATGTTTAGTACCATGGGATACATCACATATAATACGGGTTTTTTTCTCGTGCGTAAATTATGCAAATTAGACTGACTTTGATTTATTTAGTGTTACTTTCAGAGCTGTAAGTGCCAAGCTGCTATGGCTCGGGCTAGAGGCCGTATTTATGAACCGATCTTTACGAAACTTCTTGGGTACCTTTGTTATGACCGTGGGACGAGAACGAGTGTTTTTGGGTGTGGTCCGAAATTCAAGATGGCTGCCAGCTGCCATTTTGTACCGACGATGCAGAAATCTGTTTTTTGTACAGAACTTCCATATGAAAGCTCTGATTTGAATAATTTTTTGTATGAATGTTTAGTACCATGGGATACATCACATATAATACGGGGTTTTTTCTCGTACGTAAATTGTGCAAATTAGACTAATTTTGATGTTTTTTGGGGTTACTTTCAGCACTGTAAGTGCAAATGCCAATACGGCTCGGGCTAGAGGCTGTATTTATGAATCTATCTTTACGAAACTTCTTGGGTACCTTTGGTATCACCGTGGGACGAGAACGAGTGTTTTGGGGTCCGGTCCGAAATTCAAGATGGCCGATGGCAGCCATTTTGTACAAAATTAGGTGCAATCAGATTTTTGCACAGAACTTCCATATGAAAGCCCTGATTTGAATAATTTTTTTGTGTGAATGTTTAGTACCATGGGATGCATCACGTATAATACGGGTTTTTTTCTCGTGCAGAAATTATGCAAATTAGATGAACTTTGTGATTTTTTCAGTGCGACTTACACACAGTAAGTACACATGTCAATACGGCTCAGACTAGAGTCTGTATTTATGAACTGATCTTCACGAAATGTCTTGGGTACCTTTGTTATCACCTTGGGACGAGAACGAGTGTTTCTGGGTGCGGTCTAAAATTCAAGATGGCTGCTAGTGGCCATTTTGTACCGAAATTAGGTCTAATCAGTTTTTTGTACACAACTTCTATACAGCTCAGACTAGAGGCCATATTTATGAACCAATCTTTACGAAACTTCTTGGGTACCTTTGTTATCACCGTGGGATGAGAGCGAGTGTTTTTGGGTGTGGTCCAAAATTCAAGATGGCCACCAGCAGCCATTTTGTACCAAAATTAGTGCAATCAGTCTTTTGTATAGAACTTCTGTATGAAAGTTCTGATTTGAATAAATTTTTGTATGAATGTTTAGTAACATGGAATACATCACATATTGTAAGGGTTTTTTTTTCGTGCAGAAATTATGCAAATTAGATGAACTTTGATTTATTCAGTGCTACTTACACAATGTAAGCACACATGTCAATACGGCTCAGGGTAGAGGCTGTATTTATGAACCGATCTTCACAAAACTTCTTGGGTACCTTTGTTATCTCCTTGGGATGAGAATGAGTGTTTCTGGGTACGGTCCAAAATTCAAGATGGCTGCCAGTGGCCATATTGTACCAAAATTAGGTCCAATCAGTTTTTTGTCACAAGTTCTATACAGCTCGTATTTATGAACTGATCTTCACAAAACTTCTTGAGTACTTTTGTTTTCACCTTGGGACAGGAACGAGTGTGTTTTGGGGTGCCTTTGTTATCACTGTGCTATGAGAACAAATATTTTGGGGTTCAGTCAGACCCACTCTGGGACTCAAAGATTTTTTCTAGTTCAGCATCTGACTGTCACCCACCTTTACAATACTTTACCTATACATTTGTTACAGGCAACGGTCAGTATTTATGTACAGACCGTTACAATACTTTATATGTACCTTTGTTATCAGGTCATTACCTAGATGTTTGTCATTGCTGTGTCACATACTATACATGTACATGTCTTTGTCTTGACAAGTTGAGCTACAGTGTCATTGACACTTTCATTTTTTATTGAAAACATAGCATACATGAAACAGAAATTACCATATTCCCAATTATCACAATTCTTGTCGTATTTGATAATTCTTTCATAAACATTGAGCATTATCCTTTTCATCAAACACGACACACAGACAAGTTAAGCTACAGTGTCATTGACACTTTCATTCAGTATCCCCTTGATATTGGTATCGGTTCGATTTTTGGTATATTGACCATTTCTATCTCTGGCCGTATCACAGTGTATCGAATACTTTCTGTTGTAACATTAATAAAGGCATAAGTGAAAAAAAGTGGAATCCTGATTGGAATAAAAAATTTCATCCGGCTTTGAGTTCAATATGTGCAAAGGTACAGGGTAATTCACCTATCTTGGGAAAAGTGTTGTCAAGAATGACATTAAAATATCTGCCCACAAATGCAATAGCCACATCACCTTTTGTTAATAAGGATACCCAAGTACATTAGATCACTGTTTATTGATTATCCAATTTGCCTGTGACAAGTGTTCAGTGAACAGGAGTATACAATTAACAGGAATTTGGTCACTTTCCTGTAGTATAATGTTAAAATGAGTATATATTCTTTTAAATCCTGTTTGACAGAGCTCACAGAGCTTTGTCAAACAAGTTATAATAGAACAAATGCATTTATTGTCTACAAACACAGTGAATTTAGTGGTTGTCAGAGTAATTCTTTGATCCATTACAATATTTTTTATTCAATTACCAGGAGTGTACTCTGTAATCTATATGCAATTAACAGGTCAAATTGGCATTGAAAGTATAGTAAATGGTTTGGTGTTTGAAAATTATATTCACGTAACAGGATTATGCAGTTGAGAGATATACAATTAAGTGAGCTCCACTTTAAGTGCTTTCAGCACATCTCTGCAATGAGGTATGTTGCCATTGCCACTGAATACCAGCCTCTGACAATCATTCTTAGAAACCTCTCTCTGAGAATGCTCCAGGAGACAGGTTACAGGCTGGTGTTATCTGTGAACAAGAAACGAGATAAATTATTTTGTTATTATTTAGCTTTTCCTGAAAGGAAAAGACATTTGTTATTCTTCTGGAAATTTTTTTTTTTTTTTTTTTTCTCCAACACTTTGGGAAAGACGATTTCTCGAAGGCTCTCTTACAGATTTTTCTGACATTTTGCTCAGACATAGACATATATGAGGTGTAGGCCTGTTTGCATTGGCACCTCCAGCTAATGGATTTAAATGCCGCAAAATGCCCAAATTTTGTTGACCAATATCTCCTGGTTCAAATGCGTTAATGACCTGAAATGTCACAGATTTGTCGTAAATACACCTTTCCATAACCAACTGGTAACAATTGTTTACCAAAATAATTTTTTTCAGCCAAAATTTTCCAAAACATCAAAAATAGGCCTGAAAATTGGACATTTTGGCCTACATTCTCGGAACTGGGGATTAGCAGAACACCAGTAATGGACTGAATAGTAAGGCTGTAATACATCTTTATCATAAATGGAAAAGAAATTTTGATTTTATCCACAATGAGTCCAAAATGGCCATCAAACGTGGAAAAAAACATCCAAATTTTCATTGACCAATATCTCCTGGTCCAAATGGGCTAATGACCTGAAATTTTCAGATTTGTCATAAAAACACTTTCCCATAAACAACTAGTTACAAAGTTTACCAAAATTATTTTTTCTGCCAAAATTGTCCAAAAACATAAAAAAATAGGCCTGAAATCGGACGTTTTGGCCTACAATCTTGGCACTGTGAATAAGGAGAACACCAGTAATGGACTGAATAGTAAGAACATAATGTATCATTATCATAAATACAAAAGAAATTTTGATTTTGAGTCCAAAATGGCCACCAAGCGCGTTCATTTTTAAAATCCTGGCTCTGTTGTGGCAAATATTGCAAGACAAACACGTGCCTGGCCCGATGTTTTCATAGCCATCATTCGTAATGGATGAAAAGAAGAGGAGGGAATACACTTATAATAATGGATGATTTGAGCCATGCAAAGCTTTTTATGTTAAACGAATTGACAAAGATATATTTGTTGATGTGGATGCAATTAAAGCTTGGATTTTCTGTGGCCTACCCAGCTTCAAGAAAGTTCTCGAGAGTATGTTTACATAATTGAAATTTAAACTTTTATAAGTATAAAGCTCTCAAACTTTAGTTTAAACTGTATTCTTTTCCAAAGTATGAAAGTACAATTTATACAATACAATGGAAGCATACAACTAATAAGGAAATGGATTCAGCAGCAAGCTATAAGCTTATACTCGGCTGTTTCCACTTTAAAGTCAAAGGAAGAAGGGGTGGGGTGAGACCTCCTTTTGCGCTCGATAATGGCGATATAAAGCACAAATTGGTGTGATGTAAAATGAAATAAAAATATTTGTGAAAGCAGCGAAATGGCCTACTTAAATGTGTAAAATGAGCCTATATTACAATTTATTTAAAAAAAGGGAAACAGAAAATTCCCCAGCCCCGCTATTAAACGGTACCTAATCGGACTGATAGCTCAGTTGGAATATTATCACAGGTTAAACGAACATGCCAAAAGTCGAGCTCATCTCATTCAAACCTTTATCATGATGGGCCATTTGGAGAGTGGGGTGGGGGGGGGGGAGGGGAGCTGGACCAGGGACCAAAGGTTTTAGCTTGCCGCTGGCATGCTGTTTAGCACATGTTTATTGGGTGCATACAGCCCATTACATCCATCCTTTATGCTGTATATACTGAATTGGTAGGCCATGATCCTGGTCGAACAAGTCAAGAGAGAGCACCACCAAACTGCTGGAAGCAGAGAAGCCAGATGGGCCACAAAGGCACCAAGACACACCCGCTCAGGAGACAAAGTGGGGAAGGCAAGAAAGAGGAAGGATGGCCACAGCCAGTAGACGACCTCAGGGGTCCGTCGTGGGCGCTAAGGTCATAATTATCCCAACTAAGTCCCAATAGCAAGATTCAGGTGCGGGGTGGCAATGAGGCCCACTGCAACCGTGTTTCTCAGGCCCATGCGGCCTGAGACTTAAATGAAATTTAAGGGGCAGCACTACCAGTGATTTAGCAGGCCTGCAATATTCATATTGAAAAAATATATTGCTCACTTTTACTTATGACATTGGCCTCCATTCCTTTGCTGAGTGCTATTTGGACGGAATGCAGAAACACTCACTTTCAACAAACGAAATGCGTTGTGTCCTTGAGCAAGGCACTCAATCCCGATCGCCTATGTGGGGGCAAGGTGGCGCTGAGTACTAAGGTGTATCACATGTCGATGGTGCACCTGTCTTCAACCAGTGCTCACCTTGCTTGTGTGAAGTTAGTTCGTTGGGGAGTCTAACAGTTGCTTGCCACTGCTAGGTGAGGTGGTTCCCTCCAGGTATGCCTACTCTGGCTTCCTATACATGTCAAACTGCTGACATGAGGTGACCCTGGCTGTTGAAAGTATCGTTAAACTCCAATAAATGAATGAATAAATTGGAGGACAACTTGTCCCTATCTCTATTAAGTTTGGTCCAGACAATTGCTGTGCTAACGGGAAGAACATTCATAACATTGACCCATGCTGATGTGTGTTAATGGAATGGAAACCGATTGCATAGAGATCACATGAGGGGATTAACCTTCCCTCCCCACGAAAAAAAAATCTTGTTACTTGCAGCCTCCATCTCACCTCTGCGATGCATGCATGCCCCAACCCAGTGCCCCTTTGTCTTCCTGCCTCACAAACTTACAAGTTTCAATGCCACCCTCTCCCCACTGACTCATTTTAATCTCAAGTTTCACAGAGAGAGAGGGCGTTTCTGGGGTGAGGGGTGCAAACCCCCCTTTTACATTTTTTTTCCAAGAACGTAGAATGAAAATAAATCCCCCAAAAGCCACCAGAGAGCTCTGTTTGATAGTAAATTTAAAAATCAACCCAACCCCTTATATGCTCGCTTTCGGCATCTATCTGACGTTCAGTAGGGTATGCCTTTTTCATCAAAGTAGAACCACTTTTAAAACATACCTTATGTCCCCAGAGTGGGGAAGGTTTATTTGGATGACGTTTTTCTGCTTCAAAATAACTGTTGAAGGATTTTGAGTGATTTTATGCCAGGGTTCCCGCGGGGCCTTGAAAACCTGGAAAAGCCTGGAATTCGTCAAAAGGGCATTCAAGGCCTTGAAAGCCTGGAATTTCCGATGGGAGCCTTGAAAATCCTGGAAAATCGGAGAATTTTGCAACACGTAATTTAATCCGAACATATTTTACAGCATTAATAGCAATTGTAATTGTGTGTTTATTAATCCAGTCATATTTTGGAGTATTTATGGCAATGCCAATGCGTGCATTATTGATAGAAATTTGCAGTGATGTGACACTGAAATCCTTTGAATCAAGCATTGTGAATTGTTGCTATTGATGTGGGCGAGCACAATGGTGTATATTTAAGCCAATGGGAAGATTTATTGTAAATTCTGCCTGTTCGAATGCTGAGCGCACGTGCATGGATAATTTATTCATATTGAAAATATTACAAATGGATGATTGTTCAGTTGAACTATTTGAGTATTTCCGAAGCATGTATGCCTGATGAATTTGCCACAACGTCATCTTAACATCCTGGCACGGGCAGTCGCCATCACGGTGGATTCCGAGTTTGGATTTCCAAATGAAAGTGTTATTGTCTTATTCACCTTAAATGTTAACATGTGCGATTTTAAGGATCATTCGCCCATGTATGAAACATTAAAATCTTTTCAACACTTACTGCAGTTAGCTGAATACCGTTCAACTGGAACAGGCAGTAACCAGTTACAGTATGCAGTTGATTTAATCCAAGCTTGTTGGAAGGTACACTTCCCCATAACGGAATTACATTTTGCTTTTCGAATGACATTTCCGGAGACATTGTGGGTTATGAAATGTGTCATTTACATGTAACATGTAGTTTACTCATTGGGAGAAAGGATGACATCAGTTCATTTGCATTCAGTAAGTATTCAGTTAGAATAGCGGTACATGTACAAGAGACATAGCTATTGTGCCACCTGGTAATTACACTGCACTTGCAGGATAAACACAAGAAAATGTCTTTCTCAGGCTCACTAATTCTAATCAGTGATATCATTGCTTGGATAGCTTTCAGAAAGAGTTTTCCAAGAAATGATGTCAAGTGTCAGAATTACCAACAAAGGGAAATATAAGAGAAAGTTTCTAGTCGTTATCTCATAATTTAGGGTACTTTGCCAGCCTCGGCCTTGAAAAGCCTTGAATTTCATAAATGGGGGCCTTGAAAATCCACGAAAATTGCCGAGAAATGGACTGGAATGGCCTTGAATTTCAAAGATTTTAACCTGGGGGAACCCTGTATGCAGAAAAATGGAAATTCAGATTGCTCTTATAACTCTTATGCCCCAGTTAAGGTGAGGGGCAATTTTAGTGTTGAAACAATTTGTCGACTAGTTGTTGTCGTTGCCGATAATGATATTGCCCAATGTTGACTCTGAATTTGGGGGTGTAGTGGCTCAGTAGGTAGAGGTGCAGGCTAAAAGCCAAGGAGTCCTCAGTTCGAATCCCACCTGTAGCAACTGCGTTGTATCCTTGGGCAGGACACTTCACCCCCATTGCCCAAGTGGGGGCACAGTGGCACTTTGTACTAAGCCGTACTGCCCGTTGATGGTGCACCTGTCTTCAATCAATGCTAACCCTGCTTGTGTGGAGTTAGTATGTTGTGGATCTGACAGTTGCTAGGTGGTTCTCTTAGAGTACTCAGGCTTCCTACACCCATAAAACTGTCGTGGTCATGATTAGCCATTGTGTAGAAATATGTGACCTTAAACACCAATAAATAAGTGATTAAATGACTGGATTTCGAATAGTGTGAACATGTAGTATTTCCAATAAAAAACATTACCACATAAGAGAATTCCAGCGTAATGCTTACTGTCTTCAGCGTGTGAAATTAACAACAGACTTTGAGATCACAGTTGACAAGATGAATGTTAACTCTGTTGCATCGACTCCTTGCAACTCTCTGACAGAGGTTGCACTGTATGTGTCTCAATACTGTTAATGGCATAGTTATTTGGGCTTGTCTCCATACAATAATTTTTTTTTTTAGAAATTGATTGCCATGCCATTTAATTTATTACTCATCAGTCGGCATTGATAAAGTGTGCATTCAACGCTGAGTTAACCCTTGAACCAAAAAACAATCTCAGTATGCACACCTATAGTTTAGAGATGTGGAGCTGATATTTGGTAATTATTGTGGGGGGGGGGGGGGGTAGGTGGGGAGGGGGGGGGGGGGGTGGTAGGGGGCAGTTATTTTTTATTAGGACCAACTTGGCAGTAAAATTTTAGGTACCGGGTTCATAGTTATTTTAACCCTACAATTATTAATCAACCTTTCATACAACGTCAGGCTACATTTAAAGATATGGGGTTGAAATTTGTAAACTGAGGTAATTTTACCAGAAAGGGACATGTATGCCTTATTGCACAGCGCCACCGTTCCCCCCACTTGGGCAATGGGGTGAAGTGTCTTGCCCAAGGACAGAACATGGTTGCTGTAGGTGGGGTTGAAGCTGAGGTCCTCTTGACATGCAGCATGCACCTCTACCTACTGAGCCACCGTACCTCTGAATCCAGTCAACATTGGGCAATATCAGCATCGACAAATGCCTAGCCAACTAATTGTTTCAACACTAAAATTGACCCTCACCCTAACTGGGGCAAAAGGGTAATAAACACATTCTGAATTTCCATTTTGTGCAAAAAATCACTTGAAATCCTTCATTATTCATTTTAAAGCAGAAAAATGTCATCCAAATAGACATTCCCCAATCAGGTGTCAAGGGGTCATAAGGTATTTTCAAAAGTGGTTCTACTTTGATGAAAAAGACATACTGGGTGTATGCAGATGCCGAAGGCGAGCATACAAGGGGTTGGGTGATTTTTAAATTTACTTTCAAACAGAGCTCTCAGGTGGCTTTTGGGGGATTCATTTGCATTTTACGTTCTTGTAAAAGGGGGTTCTTTTGAACCGCTGATGTCCCCCCGCCCCCCAGAAACACCCTCTCTCTATCTCTCTCTGGAACTTTAGATTAAAATTAGACAGTAGGGAGGGGATGGCATTGAAACTCGTAAGTTTGTGGGCATCCATGCATTGGAGAGGTGGCATGGAGGTTGCAAGTCACAAGATGGTTTAAGATTTTTTTTCTGGGGATGGAAAGGTTAACTCCCTCATGCGATCTATACGCCATCGGTTGTGTGGTGAATTTCACACCCGACTTATACTTACATTTATGAGTAAAGGTTTAGGCATGACTGGCAATCTTTCCAAACCATCTGGCGGTGCTTTCTGCAAATCCCTTAAACCTGAAAATAATCGCTGGACGGAAAACATCCTCCCGCAGTGGTTTAGTGGTAATCTGTCTCCCATAATATGAACTCCAATAGGTAAATTCCATTAACATGCATTGGCACAGGACAATGTTATGAATGTTCTTCCCTTTATCACAGCGATCGTATGTGCCAAACTTAATAGGTACAGGGACGATTTGTCCTCCCATTTATTTATTTATTTATTTATTGGAGTTTAACAACACTTTCAACAGCTAGGGTCACCTCGTGTTGGCAGTTTGACGTGTGGAAGAAGCCAGGGTACCCGGAGAGAACCACCTAGCAGTGGCGAGCAACTATCACACCCCAACAAACTAACTTCACACAAGCAGGGGGAGCAGTGGTTGAAGACAGGTGCACCATCAACGTTACACGTTAGTACTCAGCACCACCTTGCCCCCACGTGGGTGATAGGGATTGAGTGTCTTGCACAAGTGCACAATGCATTTTGTTGTTGAAAGTGAATGTTCTGTTGTGTGCCGTCCACATAGCACTTGGCAAAGGACTGGAGGTTGGATGGCATAAATAAAAGTGAAGAATAATTTTTTTTCTCTACGCAAATTGCAGGCCTGGCACGCTCAGGCAAGCTAAATCACTGGAGTTTCAGGCCTGGTATTGAGAAACATGGTTGTAGTAGACCTCATTGCCTACACCCACCACCCCCCCCCCCCCCCCCACCCCACCCCCACCCCCCACCCCCACCCCACAAATCTCGCTATTGGGAATTGGTTGGGACAATGATAGCCTTATACCCTGCATTTAAAATGTCCGTAAAGTGCATGGAATTCCTTGGAACTTAATTCCATAGTGTGTCCGGATAGTTTGCGTGGTCCTCTTTGACCAAGGAAAAATGAAAACCATGGGAAGTTCAGATAGTTTCCATGAAAAAGTTTGTGCCTTATATTCCATGGTTGTCATGGACTTTTACCACAGAGTATTCAGACAAATTCCATGGTTTCTGTCCATGAAAAGTCTCCATGGAAGTCCGGTCATTTCCATGGAAAAGACTGAATATAAGATTCCATGCTTGTCCATGGATTTTCTCCACGGAGTATTCTGACAAATTCCATAGCTTCTGTCCATGGAACTTCAGTCAACTTTCATGGAAAGTGCTGAACATAAAATTCCATGCTTGTCCATGGATTTTCTCCATGGAGTATTCGGACAAATTCCGTGGTAAATTTTGTCCATGGAACTTCTGACTACTTCCATGCAAAAAAGCTGAACATAAAATTCCATGCTTGTCCGTGGATTTTTACCATGGAGAATTTGGACAAATACCATGGTTTGGGTCCATGGAAAATTTAAAGATACCTGCATTTAACCTTTTACCCAATGTAACAGCCAAAACCGGCCAGCACTATTCACAAAAATCGCAAATTAATTTTCATTATATTTTTCTTTTTTTGTCTCAAAAACATAGGTTATGGCCCTCGTTGGAACAAGCTCACCAAGCTCGTTCCAGTGAGGGGTCATAACCTATGTTTTTGAGACAAAAACTGAAAAAATTAGTTATTCAAGAATTTTTTTTTGCAAGTGTTGTCTGCTTTTCATGTTAGGTAAAGGGTTAAAATTCTGCTGATTGCACGAAAATTGCATGGAGTTCCTTGGAAATTAATTCCACAGAGTATTCGGACAGTTTCCATGGTCCTCTTTGACCAAGGAAAAATGAAAACCATGGAAAGTTAAGATCATTTCCATGAAAAGGTTTGTGTCTTATATTCCATGGTTGGCCATGGATTTTTACCACAGAGTATTCAGACAAATTCCATGGTTTCTGTCCATGAAAAGTCTCCATGGAAGCCCGGTTAGTTCCACGGATAAGACTGAAAATAAGATTCGGTGCTTGTCCAGGGATTTTCTCCACAGAGTATTTGGACGAATTCCATGGTTTCTATCCATGGAACTTCAGACAACTTCCATGGGAAATGCTGAACATAAAATTCCATGGATTTTCTCCATGGAGTATTCGGACGATTCCGTGGTAAATTTTGTCCTTGGAAGTTCTGACTTCTTCCATGCAAAAAGCTGAACATAAAATTCCTTGCTTGTCCGTGGATTTTTACCATGGAGTATTCGGACAAATTCCATGGTTTGGATCCATGGATTCATGGAAAATTTGAAGAGGTGGCCTGGAAGTACATATCACGCAAGACTGACTTTCCATGGTTTTCCATGGCCATTGACAATGAAATCCAAGGAACTCGGGTATAGCACCCTACGACCGACCCCTGAGGTCATCTGCTGGCTGTGGCCGTCCTTCCTCATCCTCCCCTTCCCCACTTTGTGTCCTCGGTGGGTGAGTCTTGGTGCCTTTGTGGCCCATCTGGCTTTTCTGCTTCTGGCTGTTTGGTGGCACTCTCCCTTGGCTTGTTTTGGACCATGGCCTACCAATTCGGTAAATATCGCATAAAGGACGAGTGTAAACGCTTGCATGCCCCAATAAACATGTGCTACACAGTACGCTCGCACCAATTTCTCCAGAAAATCATCTTTACATTTAATTTGAATACAGGTTTAATTGGATTACAGCCAACTGATAGACAACCTCCAAATTCTGAGTCCGGATGTTTACTTGCCAGGTATGGCATCATGTAAGGCTCTGCCGTATTTGCCTCACCTGGTACCATACCTGGCCAGTAAGTGTCCAGTGACTCATGACCTGTCAACTTCAACAGTGATGCATTGTAAAATTTCATCTATTTATCAAATGCAGTTTCCTTTGCTGAACTGGAATTTGCCACTTGTTCTATGTTTATATTGTCTGATATATTTATTTCTGGAGGTAAATTTGAAAGATTGAACTTCAAAATCGGTTTCAAATTCGCAGTTGAAGTTTGATGGAAATTTAAGGTTACAATGAACTAAATGAGCGACTTTTACCAATAAAACTTTCAGGGTCGGCTTCTGTATTAAAATGAGTTTTGAAGGATTTCATGTGTTTTTATGCATGCGTTGGATGAATTTTTCATTTAATGTTGTACAACCGTTCATCCAGGACAATATTGGTCTGCACACCTACATGTTAAGTGATATGGGGCTGAAATTTTGAACAGTTCCTTCAAAGGACTAATGTTTCTGTATGCCGGGAAAAGCATGTGATTCTACAGAATCACTCGTCTAGGTTCAACCATTAATTTTCCTTGATACATGTACTTATCTCTCTGAGAGTGTGGTGGCTCAGTGCTTAGAGTATTGGACTTAAAACTGAAAGGTCAGTGGTTTGATCCTTACCGGTGGTAACTATATTGGGTCCTTGAATAAGTCACATAATTGTGATTGCTAGTGTGTGTGTGGGAGAGGGGGGGGGGGGGGCACAATGGTTCTGTATACCGAATCATACTGCATGCTGATGGTGAACTCACTTTCAACAGTTGATAACTCTATTTGTGCAAAGTTCATAAGTTGGAGAGCCCGACAGTTGCTTGCTGCTGTCCTGTGGTTCTTTCATGGTACTCTGGATTGCTCCATCCATAAAACTGTTCATGTGCCCTAGTTGTTGAAAGTGTTCTTAAACCCCAATAAACAAACTTATATCTCATTTGTACCGACTGCAAGTCAGTGGGAGCTATTGCCATCACGAGGCATCTATCATCCGTTAACTTTTGAAACTTGTCTTCTTTTTCAAAACCACTGGGCCAAATTCAAACATATATTGTTCAGGCCATCTTTCGAGTATACCCTTTCTATTTTGTTCATTTGAAGCAGTTGCCATCTTTGGGGTGTGGTTAATGCCCAAAAAGCCTAAAAATCTTTAGAAGTCTTCTCATGAAGCACCAGAGAGAATGCTTTGATATTTGGTATGGAACGTTCTTTGGTGGTGAAGATTAAAATTTGTTCAAGGCAAGTTGGTCGGTCAATATATGGGCTCTCTGTGGGAGCATGCCCATTTTGGGCTCAACCCAAAATTTGTATTTCAAGAACTGATTTGATCCAACTTTGGCATGTAGTATAATTGGGTCATAAGTAGTTGATTTATGCTAAAAAAAAAAATTTCATTGCCCCGAGGGATCCCCAGGAGCAAAAAATAAAAAAAAATTGCCCATGTTTCAAAATCTGCACAAACCAGAATTTTCTTTTTTGTGCACGCAGCTTCCTCAGGACCGGTGGATTCAGATGGACCAAACAAATTGCTGCCAGCTATGTCATGGGGAGGTCCATTTTAACACTGTTGGCAATGGTAAAATGCTGAGTCATCATCTACCTTGTGCTCCATCAACTAAGAATTCTTCAGTCCCTTTGGCCAAATCTAAACTAATTTGGTACAAAACATCTTTGTGGAGTATACTCTTCCAAGTTTTTTTCTAAAAAAAAGTTGCTACTCCCATTGCGGCTGGGGTTAATGCCCCAAAAGCCTAAAAAAATTTTTAAAATGTACTCTTCATGAACTACCACAGGGAATGCTTTGATATTTGGTATGAATCTTCCTTAGTTTGTGGAGATTAAAATTTGTCCAAGGCAAGTTGTTGGTCAATATTTGGTTCTCTGTGGTAGCATGCCCATCTTGGGTTCCACCCAAAATTGGGCTGATTTGAACCAGATTTGGCATGTAGGATAAGTGGGTCATAACTATTTGATTTATGCCTGCAAATCTTGTTTCACTACCCCATGGGAACCCCTGGAGCTATAAATAGAAAAAAATTAAAATGCCCATTTTTAAGAAACTGCACAGACCAGGATATTGTTTTTCAGTATAAAGCTTCCTTTGGACCAGTAGAATCAGATGGACCAAAAATGAATGGCCAAAAACATTGCCTTTGGTTGTATCAGGGCAAATCAGAGCTCTTGCTGTCCATCACTTACTGAAAAACTCATCTCTTTTGACAACTTGAGCCAGGTGAGCATGTTGGGCTGTCTTGAGCCTCTGGCTAAATAAAGTCCTTTAACTCCCTCCATGCTGTTGGCAGACATTCCTGGCAAGGACATGAAATCTCTTGCCATTGAAATAAGTATAATTTGGGCACAAAAAAATTCCCCTGTATCAGCTTTTTCAGCTTTTTGGAGTTAAATTCAGAAGAATTTTATATCAAATCTAGTCATGGTTGCACAGCCTTGAATGGATTTGATGAAAAATATTTGGAAAATACCCAGTGGGTTAGGAGTTAAGGGTATAGATGGCTAGTCCATTTATCAAATTAAACAAATAAATAAAAATTCCAAATTTAAATATGTATTATATTTAATTTTTTTTCAACATTAAATGTTCAATACTGGTACATGTATGTCCATTGTTCCAGCATTCAAGAGCTGCACATTTCTCAATATCATATTCCAAATATTGCATCTCCAAATGTCATTTACATTGTTTTGCAAATTTGTTTTTTTGTGGGGACCCATTTTTAGGTTCCGCAAATCTTTTTCGCAGAACCCATTTCCAACATGTGTCTTAACCACATGAATTTTGCTTATTTATCTTCAAATATGTAGATTGTTCAACCACCATATCAAAGGCTATTGCAGTAACCATGTTTACAGAAATGAATCTAATTTTACTAAATTTTTGCATCAGTATCACTGACAGACTGAAATCCCCATCCCGAACAGTTTTCTTCTTCACCATGTTCAGTGAAAGAAATGTGAAACAAAACACTGAAAAATTGCTCCTGAATTGTATTTTATTTCTACAGTTAACCCTTTACCCAATGCAGACAGTTTCAAAATTTATTATTTGAAATATAATTTTTTAAATTTTTTGAAAAAATTTCAACAAAACCATATCATGTGACCCCTCTTTGGAACGAGCTCGATGAGCTCGTTCCAAAGAGGGGTCATATGATATGGTTTTGTTGAAATTTTTCGAAAAATAATATTTTTTCAGCTTCGGAATTTGCATATTACACGGGCGGATGTGGGCGATTCGTTGGGTAAAGGGTTAACTGTTCCCGAACCAGCTTGTTGATTTCACAACTCCCAAGCAGCAGTTGCTACAGTGTTAACAATGTCAATTTCTTATCAACCTACCTTACAGTTGTTTACAACAGGCTTGCACTACAGTGCAACTCGTAAAAATATTCTCTATTTTCTTCTTTCCCAAGCGATTTGGGAAAGAAAACTTGGTGCAAAAGCACCAAGAAAAAATAAGCCAAAACTGGGTCGAGTATGAACGGCACGCACCCATTAGAGGACACTCTTCTCCTAGTACTAATCCACAGCTTCCAGAACCAGTGCGCAGACGTATAACCATTGTGTCATTCTATTTTTTTTCCGCCATCTTACAGGATGCGGATCATTTTGCTCTTCAACAGTGATGCCTTTTGACTCGATGTTAACAATGTCTCCTGTTCTGAATTGTGGATTCATGGCTATTTTTCACCATCCAGACATACAGGGCTGTGTTTTAATATATTCTCCTAATTATTCACTGTATTTTTTCGTGATAAATGTCAATACCGATTTTATGTGCGATTTTTGCATACCATGCCGTTTCGGTCTTTTGTTCATTAATGCTAACCCTTTAGGTTCTGCTTTTAACTGAGTTAGGTGTCAGCTGGGGGCAGTTTTAGCAGCTTTTCTCCCCTCTGTTGAGGGTAGAATTTCTGCCAGTTCCCTTTTGGCTGTTGGGGTACTTCTCTGTTCCCGTTGGGCCTTTGTTTCCTGCCACCTTACTCGGGTAGCTGGGGTGTCCTGATTTTTTTTTCTTTAGGTACCCCTTCCCATCTAGTTTGCTTTCACCAGATATGCACAGGACGATACCTTGTGGGCCATTATTGTTGTCTTAGCATGTTGAGGTTTCCCATTATTCATGCTTCACTTTATTTGGGTGTTCTATTGAAAGACCCTGTGGGCTGGGAGGTCTTCCCCCTTTTGGGCTTCCGTCTATTGTGTAGTTCAGACACGTGACGTTTTCCCCCCGTACCCGCGGGAAGTGGAATGCAGTCATTTGGGGCCTCCTGATTCGACTCTTTCTGGAGAGAGTTATACCTCCTCCTGGGGTTTTGCAGTCTTTTTATGGCATGGATACCGTGGTAGCTGTTAACTGTCTGGCGAAGAGATGCCTGGTTCCAGTTGACATCTGAGGCTGTCACTAGGGTTGTGACTTCACTTTTGGAGCCAAGCTCAGTTGCTCTCTATACTTTTCCACCTTTGTCAACAGCTTCTGATGTATCCGCTCCTGCTGCTACTCCGTCGGCGATGTCATCGGTCTCCATTTCATCCAACCTTGGCTTATTCCTGCAGGGGTCTACAGGGATTTCTGCTTCTTGGACGATTGATATCAGCCTCAACTTTCCCTGGCTTCAATTCGGTGAAGTCGGAAGTGGTTGCTGGCCGAACCCTCTGCTGTGGTCTCTTAGCCGTCGAGCCCAGCAGGTTTTGATTTGGATTCAGATGTCCATGGTGGGGTCACCATGGTCTCTGTTGCGCTTCCGTCCACGCATTCTGGTCCTCCGGCCAGTTTTGCAGGACTGGCGCATTTTTGTGCAGCCTGGACCTTCTGTCCTTCAGAGGTCCGTGGCGACTCTCCTGAGTTCCCACACTTCAGATCCTCGGGGGTATTTCATACCCTTATAAGCATCTGTATTCAGATGTTTCAGTTGCCACCCGTCTCCCCACATCACAGTGTTCTTGTGGGTCATGACCCTAGCTGGTTTAGAGGGTTCTTTGCGAAGCCAATTTGCTGGGCCACTCCCACGTCAAACCGGCAGATATGGGTTGTGAGCTTTGAGATGCCCGTCCTTGCTCACGCTGGTTCTTCCAAGAGCCTTTCCATTGCCTCCAGTGAGGTTTGTAGTGGCTTCCAGGAACCCTCCGTGGCACTGCCTTCCGGGATTGGAAGCAGGCCGCTCCTCCTTGTGTTTCTACATCATGGGAGGCATCTTCTGGTATGCCTGACATGGGCTATGTTTCTTCTGACTCTGGCGATAGGTCGGACACAACTGACGTTGATCACAGAGATAGACAATCTCCTGTCAATGGGGGTGATTGAGGTCATCAAGAACATTCATTCTGTGGGATTTTATTCCATCCTGTTATTGGTGCCGAAGAAGGATGGTCGACTCAGACCGGTTATCGATCTGAGTATCCTGAACCAGTCTGTCATTGCTCCCAAGTTCAGCATGGAGACTTTCAGGTTGATTTGCCGCTCCATTCACTAGGGTGATGTCACCTCCAGCATCGACCTACAAGATGCTTACTTTCACGTTCCGATTCATCACACATCGCGAGAGTATCTCAGGTTTGCTTTTCTGGGGCGAATTCACCAGTTCAAGGCGAAGGCTTTCAGCCTCAACCTGGCTCCTTGGGTCTTCATCTGACTGATGTCACATGTGATAGTTTTCCATCGCACTCAGTCCAGGGTGACAACTTTGGTGTATCTGGACGATATCCTCCAGAGGCATTCCAATGCTGCTCTTCTGGAATCAGATGTTGACACACTTGAGCTTGCTCATGTCTATGGGGTTCAGAGTCAACGAAGAGAAGTCTGACCTGGTCCCTCCTGAGTCGTTTTGTCATCTGGGGATAGACTTCCATACTTAGCCGAATACAGTGGCGATTCCCCGGACGAAGGCTGTGATTCTCTCAGCTTTTGCCCTGACGTCGATCCTCTGGATCTGGTACTTCAGTTACCAGTATCTCTTCATCGTCACCTTCTTCCCTGAATGGATGTTCAGTGGATTGTACAGGGAGTACCGTTGGACTTGTCCATATCTGATTGTGTTCTGATGGCTGATGCCTGCAGTCTCGGATTATGTGTGACGTTGGATCCTCTGGTCTTTCCCATCACAATGTATGGGACAAGGATCAAGCAGCTCTTCACATCAACCAGAAGGAGCATCTGGCTGTTCTTCTGAGTTTCTGGCAGTGGATCCCCCACCTTTTGAATCATCATGTCCTTCTGTGGTCGCTTACATTTGGAACCAGGACAGCACGCACTCAGTTCCCATGTACGATTTGGCTCGGGAACTTCTACTGCTCGCTCAGGATGTCAATGCCGGGGTGGTGGTTCAACACATTCCCGGTTGTCTGAACGTCCTAGCCGACTTCCTGCCCCAATGGGGCAGGTTCATTTCCACTGAGTGGATGCTTCACAGGGCAGTGTTCCAGTCGCTTTGCAATTTCTGGGGTCGTCCCACATCGATCTTTTTGCTACCCGTTGGAGCCCTCAGGTGTACACTTTTGTGTCCCTGTGTGTAGATCCTCTGTCTTTCACCGTGGATGCTCTGTCACTCAATTGGAATGGTCCAGTCGACTACGTCTTCCTGCCATTTCCGATTGTGCCTCAGGTTCTGGCCAAGATACGAACCTGCAGTTGTCGAATCATTCTGATCACTCCCCTGTCGCCTCAGCGGGTGTGGATCAATCAGCTCTGCTCTCTATTGGCGGCAGTTCCGGCACGTCTCCCTCCATGTCATGTCCTTCTTTGCCAAGGTCACCTGAGGAGTTTTCCCGTCGACTTGACTTCATTGTGCCTTCACACATATCTTTTGTCAGGTCCTGTCTCCTCGGTAGAGGTTTTTCAAGACAAGCAGTGAGGTGCTTTTCTTCATCAAGGCGGCACTCCACTGGTTTAGCCTATGCGGCTAACTGGAAGGTATTCTGTTGATGATGTGCTGATCACTATTGATTATGCCAATCCTTCGATAACACAGATTGCAGAGTTTCTGGTATATCTGTTTGATTCTCGGGGTCTACAACCTGTTACCATCTAAGGGTACAGGTCCATGCTTTTGGAAACCTCTTCGAATCTGGGAAAGCATTATATCAGCACTACTCCATACCTCTCCAATCTTATTCAGCACTTTTCTTTGAAAAGGCCTAGGATTTTAAAGCTTACCCCAAGATGGTATCTTTCTTGGGTGCTGCTTTACTTATGGGGGAGGGGGATTTGAATCTTTATCCCAGGTGGATATGAATTTTCTCACATACAAGATGGCTTTTGCCTCAGCTAGAAATGTTAGTGAGCTTCACGCCCTCTCTGTTGATCCAGCCTTTTTCCGGAGCTCTGCCAACAGTGTTACTTTACCACTTCTCCTTCTGACCAAGAATTAGATGCCAGAAACTACTCAACCTCCAATCTGTATCAGGGCTCTTCCTTCTGCTGAGGGTAATCACCCTTTGCTTTGTTCGGTTCGTGCAATTCGCATTTACCTCAACCAGACGCAGTTCATTAGGAAAGACAGGAAAAGATATTTTTCTGTCTCTTATCCCTGGTCGACAGAAGATCTCTCCTCAATCTATTTCTTATTAACCTACTCACAATTGTTTACTACAGGCTTGCACTACAGTGGAAGTCCCTAACTCGGATAAAATACTCTCTATTTTTGTCTTTCCCAAGCAAGTTGGGAAAGAAAAGTGGTGCAAAAGCACCAATAAAAATAAGCCAAAACTGGGTCGAGTGCAACCGGCGCAGACCCAGTACGGGACGCTCTCTCCCAAGTACAACTCCACGACTTCCGTTGCCAGTGCGCATATACCGTCTCTAAAGACTCATTCTTTTTGAAATCCGCTTCGTGTCGAGATGTTTTTGCACGCTTATCAGTGTTCCACCAGCTCGATGTTTGATGATTCCTGATTCATTATACCACAGTGTATCCTTTGTATTCTCAGGAACAATGTTTTATATTCTCTTTTTTCTATTATATGTCCATAATGTATATTTATTTGCTCTCTCTCGAGTCGCGCGCGAATTTCGCGGGCCACGCGGTTCGGACTTAGATTATTTCACAATTATTGTTAATGCTTTTTTTGCAAAATTTTCTAATTGTGTTAGAGTTAGGTGTCAGCGGGGTACCACTCCTACAGTGTTTCTTCTTTCTGTTGAGAGTAGTCTTCCTGTTGGGTGGTTCCCGGTCGGCCGTCTGGGGTCTTTGTTTCTGTCACCTTTCTCTCTTTGGGGGTGTTCTGTTTTCTGATCTCACCTTCTCTGCTCCTCTCACCTCTTTCATGCCTAGGACAATTCCTTGTGGGCAGTGTCTGCTGCCTAAGCATGTGGACGATGTACATTCGTCGTGTTCCTCCTGTAATGGGTGTTCGGCCGAGCGGCCGTGTGGTGTCTGTGGAACATGGTCTTCCACCTTTTGGGCGTCTGTAAATCGTGTCGTTCGTTCTCGTGGCCGTGCCTCCCGCTCCCGCGGGAAAGGAGAACGTGGTCGTTCGGGGCCTCCCGAGCCGACTTTGTCTGGTGAGAGTTATTCCTCCTCCGTGGGGGATGTGCAGTCTTTTCCTGTGGTGGATACTGCGGGAGCCGTTGAGTGTTCTGGTGTAGAGATGCCTGGTTCCGGGACTACGGTCCCCCTCCAGTCGACATCTGAGGCTGTCACTAGGGTTGTGACTCCTCCTTCGGAGCCGAGCCGGTGTGCTCTCTCCACTATTTCACCAGCCTCAACGACTCTCGACGTATCTACTACTGCTGCTGGTCCGTCTGCTTCGTTGTCTGTTTCAGCCGGCCCCGGCTTTTCGCTGCAGGGGACTGCAGAACTGTCCGATACTGTTGACGTGGGATATTGGCCCCAGCCTTCCCTGGCTTCAACTCGGCGAGGTCGGAAGGGGCTGCCGGCAGAGCCCATCGCTGTGGTCTCGTCGCCGTCGAGTACCACAGTTGTGTCTTTGGATTCGGATGTTCGTAGTGGAAACACTATGAACTCCGTGGCGTTTCCGTCCACTCACTCTGGTCACACGACCAGTTTTGGGGGACCAACGCTTTTTGTGCAGCCTGAACCTTCTGCCCCGCAGAGGTCCGCGGTGACTCTCATGAGTTCTCGCAATATTGATCCTCGGGGTGCATCGTACCCCTATACACGTCTGCCTTCAGATGTTTTGGCTGCCACCCGTCGTCCCGCGTCGGGTGTTTTGGAGGATCGTGACCCTTCGCTGGTTAAGTGGGTCAGAGGTGAAGCCACTTTGCCGGTTCGCTCCCCTGTCGAACCGGTCGGTACAGGCAGTGAGCTTAGGGAGGCCCTCTCCTTACTCACTCAGGTTCTCTCTAAGAGCCTTCCTGTTGCTTCCAGCGAGGCTATGGGTGGTTTCCAGGCGCCTCCTATGGCGCCGCCTCCCGGGATTGGAAACAGGCCGGTTTCCGATTCCTCTGGTGTCCCGACACCATGGGAGGCGTCGGCTGGTTTGCCCACGATGGGCTATGTGTCTTCCGACTCTGGGGAGGAGTCCGACATGCTTGAGGTCGAGGGCCAGCAGTCTTCGGACTTGGGGGCGGCTCTTGACTTTGTGTTTGGGTTTCTGCCTGAGCTCAAACCTGCTAACCAGCCGACAGTGTCAGCCTGGCCGCGATCATCGGTTGCGCGCCAACAGCCTATGGAGCAACCTGCTTCTGGGCGCCTTCGACCATGCCAGTCGGTACAGGTGGTTGAGGCTTTTTCAGCTTTGGATGCCAAGCTGAATTCCAAGGCTTTGAAGACTTCGTTCTTCACCAGGGTTGACACCTTTTTGCCTCCTGTGCGTTATCGTTCCTACGATTCCGCCAATCCGTCAGTCTGCCAAACTTTGACGGTTCTGGATCAGGACTCCACTTCCCTCGGGCTTTCCAAGCCCAAGTCTGCCGTCATTCCAATGACGACTCTGGAGTCCACATTGGGCTTATCTAGAGAGATGCTTGGCATGCTTTCTCTCTCAGATCACGTCGTCTCAGCTTTGGCTGCTTATCTGCCTCCAGATAAGTTTGACGAGGTACAGGCTCCTTTGCGTGTGCTGTCCAAGGCGCTTATGCACCTTACTCACACCCATGCCTGTAACACGGCCAATTTGGAATTAGTTCGAAGGGACGCTGTGCTGGACACAGGACGATCCCTTCCCGAGGAGCAGCGTGCTACTCTTCGATCTGCTTCTTTGGCAGGTCCGCAACTTTTCCATGGTTCCGTGTCGGCGGTCCGGGATGACGTCCTACGTCATTCCAAAGATCAGCTGCTGTTTCGTCAGCTTGATCAGCCTTCTCGGGGAGGCAAGGGCCGTTCAAAGCCTAACAAGTACCCTTCTGCTTCCTCTGTGAAGCAAAAGACTGGTCCTTCTGCCGCCGCCTCTACTTCTTACTCACGGGGTAAAGGTAGGGGTCGGCAGAATCGAGGGAAGTCTCAGGATTCTTCATTTAGCAGAGGAGATGGTTTCTCCTCTCGCGGGCCTCGGCGAGGCTCGAAATGAAGGTCCTCACCTCGACTCGTCCCAGGTTGGAGGAAGGATAGCAGAGTTCGCAGACCATTGGACCACCATCACATCCGATCCATGGGTGTTAGATGTTGTTCGGTTCGGGCTGCGCATATCCTTCCAACGGCACCCCACTCTGTCAAGGGTGCCTCTTCCAACCACAGTTCCTTCAGACGTTTTACGTCGGGAACTTTTGTCCACGGAGATTGCCAATCTCCTGGCAAAGGGGGTGATCGAGGTCGTCAAGAACGTTCAGTCAGTGGGTTTCTATTCCCGCCTGTTCTTGGTGCCGAAGAAGGACGGCCGACTCCGACCGGTTATCGATCTGAGCATCCTGAACCAGTCTATCATTGCTCCCAAGTTCAGCATGGAGACTTTCAGGTCGGTCCGCCAATCAATTCACCAGGGAGATTTCGCAGCCAGCATCGACCTGCGAGACGCTTACTTCCACGTTCCGATGCATCGGGCGTCACGGAAGTATCTCAGGTTCGCTTTTCTGGGGCGAGTTTACCAGTTCAAGGCCATGCCTTTCGGCCTCAACTTGGCTCCTTGGGCGTTCACCAGACTGATGTCGCATGTGATAGCGTTCCATCGCACACAGTCCAGGGTGACTACTTCGGCATATCTGGACGATATCCTCCAGAGGCATTCCAATGCTGCCTTACTGGAATCGGATGTCGCCACTCTGTTGAGCTTGCTCACGTCGCTAGGATTCAGAGTCAACGAGGAGAAGTCGGACCTGGTCCCTTCTCAGTCGTTTTGTCATCTGGGGATGTCTTTCCAAACCAAATTCAATTTGGTGGCTGTTCCCCAGGCCAAGGCTGTGATTCTCTCAGCTTTTGCTCTGACTCTGTCCCAGTCCAGGTCCGCGACCGCTCGGAGTTTTCTCCGGCTGATCGGTCTCTGCGGTTCGGTGACGGATCTCATTCCTCTAGGTCGGCTGCGTGTCAGACCTCTCCAACACTTTCTGCTCAGTTTTTGGAGACCGAATGTAGATTCTCTGGATCAGGTGCTTCCGTTTCCGGACTCTCTGTATCCTCACCTTCTTCCCTGGACAGATGTTCAGTGGATTACGCAGGGTGTTCCGCTGGACTTACCCACGTCCGATCGCGTTCTGACGGCAGATGCCAGCGATCTCGGATGGGGTGCGACGTTGGATCCTCTCGGTCTTTCCCTACACGGGATGTGAGACCAGGATCAAGCAGCTCTACACATCAACCAGAAGGAGCTTCTTGCTCTTCTTCTGAGTTTCAGGCAGTGGATCCCTCACCTGTCGAATCGCCAGGTCCTTCTACTATCCGACAATTCGACAGTGGTTGCTTACATTCGGAACCAGGGCGGCACGCACTCGCTTCCGATGTACGAGTTAGCTCGGGATCTTTTACTGCTCGCTCAGGAGGTTCACGCCGGAGTGGTTGTTCGTCACATTCCCGGTCGTCTGAACGTCCTAGCCGACTCCCTGTCCCGATAGGGCAGGGTTATTTCCACCGAGTGGATGCTTCACAGGGCAGTGTTCCAGTCGCTTTGCGATCTCTGGGGACGTCCCCACATCGATCTCTTTGCGACTCGTTGGAACCATCAGGTGGACACTTTCGTGTCCCCGTGTCCAGATTCTCTGGCTTTTGCCGTGGACGCTCTGTCACTCGATTGGAACGGTCTAGTCGGCTACGCCTTCCCGCCGGTTCCGATTCTTCCTCAGGTTGTCGCCAAAATTCGAACCTGCAGTTGTCGAATCATTCTGATCGCTCCCCTGTCGCCTCAGCGGGTGTGGATCAATCAGCTCCGCTCGCTGATGGCGGCGGTTCCGGCACGTCTCCCGCTACGTCACGACCTTCTTTGTCAAGGTCGCCCGAGGAGGTTTCACGTCGACCCGACTTCATTGTGCCTTCACGCATATCTTTTGTCAGGTCCTGTCTCCTCCGTAGAGGTTTTTCGAGACGAGCAGTGGAGTGCATTTCTTCTTCAAGGAGGCACTCCACTGGTTTAGCTTATGCAGCTCAATGGAAGGTCTTCTGTCGATGGTGTGCTGATCACTCTGTTGATTATGCCAATCCTTCGATTTCACAGATTGCGGAGTTTCTGGTATATCTGTTTGATTCTCGGGGTCTCCAGCCTGTTACCATCAAGGGTTACAGGTCTATGCTTTCAGAGACTTTTTCTTATGTGGGGAAGCGTCGTATCGGCACTAATCCTTACCTCTCCAAGCTTTTTCGGCACTTTTCTTTGAAAAGGCCTCGGACTTTGCAGCTTACTCCACGATGGGTGCTGCTTTGCTTGGGGGGGGGGGGGGGGGGGGGGCGCCGTTCGAACCTTTATCCCAGGTGGATATGCATTTTCTCACATACAAGACGGCTTTTCTGATGGCATTTGCTTCGGCCAGACGGGTTAGTGAGCTTCACGCCCTCTCGGTTGACCCGGCCTTTTTTAGGAGTTCTCCCAACAGTGTTACTTTTACCACTGATTGCTCCTTTTTGGCTAAGAATCAGTTACCAGATACTACTCCTCCTCCTATCTGTATCAGGGCTCTTCCCTCTGTTGAGGGTACTCGCCCTTTGCTCTGTCCGGTCCGTGCTATTCGCATTTATCTTGATCGGACACGCTTCATTCGGAAGGGCAGAAAACGTTTTTTTCTGTCTCTCATTCCGGGTCGACAGAAGATCTCTCCTCAATCCATTTCTCGATGGATTTGTCTTGCTATTCGTACGGCTTATAGTCATTTAGCAGCTGGCGATTGTATTACCAATCGTATTTCTGCCCACGAGGTGCGGGCACTGTCTACCTCTTGGGCTTATTCTAACTCCGTCAAGTTGTCGGATGTTATGCAGGCAGCCTACTGGAGAAATGCTTCTACTTTCTCCACCTTTTATTTACGCCAGTTGCAGGAGCAGTCGGAGGACCTTTTTGCCTTGGGTCCTCTTTCTTCTGCTCAGGCTGTTGTCTGCCATAGCCATTAGGCTTCTTGAAGGTCAGTTTCAGCCTTGTGCTGTTACTGCCCTTTTTTTTTCTGTCTGTGTGTCACACAGGCTCATATGTCTCTTTTCATTGTCCTTTACCAATGATTGCGACATTATGGTTGATAAGCCTCAGGACCTCTTCCTTCTGCTTCACGGTTCCAGTGCACTAGGGTTATGTGGGGGTTGGTTATGCGATTCCCTCCAGCCTTTTGTCTATTCAGCCTGTAGTAAACAATTGTGAGTAGGTTGATAAGAAATCTAAATTTTATAGTAAATTTCCTTTCTTATTATACCTACCACAATTGTTTACATGGAGGCCCTCCCGTCTTCTTTACGGGTAAAGAATCTTTCCTCCCCGCTGATCACATAACTCTAACGTTTACGGATTCAAAAAAGAATGAGTCTTTAGAGACGGTATATGCGCACTGGCAACGGAAGTCGTGGAGTTGTACTTGGGAGAGAGCGTCCCGTACTGGGTCTGCGCCGGTTGCACTCGACCCAGTTTTGGCTTATTTTTATTGGTGCTTTTGCACCACTTTTCTTTCCCAACTTGCTTGGGAAAGACAAAAATAGAGAGTATTTTATCCGAGTTAGGGACTTCCACTGTAGTGCAAGCCTGTAGTAAACAATTGTGGTAGGTATAATAAGAAAGGAAATTTACTATAAAATTTAGATTTCTAGATGGACTTGTCTTGCTATTCGTGCATCATACGCTTGTCTAGTGACTGACGATTGTATTACCAACCGTTTTCTGCCCACGAGGTGCGTGCATTGTCTAACTCCTGGGCTTATGCTGACTCTGTCAGTTAAGACAGATGTTATGCAGGCAGCCTACTTGAGAAATGCTTCTACTTTCTCCAGCTATCTGTGTCAATTGCAGGAGCATCCTGAGTACCCTTTTTTCTGTAGGCCCTCTTTTCTTCTGCTCTGGCTGTCATCAACACTAGCCATTAGGGGTCTTGCAAGGTCAGTTTCAGTCCTGTTATTGCCACTGTCCTTCCTGTCTGTGTGTCACAAGGCCATACGCCTCATCTTCAATTGCCATTTACTAATGGTTGTGATGCTGTGGTTTTATAGGCCTAGGGAACTCTTCTGTCCATGGTTCCAGCACAGCCGGGTTATGTGTGGGTTTGTTATTTGATTCCCTCCTCCTGTTGTCTATTCAGCCTGTTGTAAACATTTGTAAGGTAGGTTGATAAGAAATTTAAATTTTATAGTAAAATTCCTTTCTTATACCTACCGCAGTTGTTTACGTGGAGGCCCTCCCGTCTTCTTTTTCGGGTAAGAATCCTTCCTCCCCACTAATCACATAACTCCAATGATGGCAGATTCAATAGAATGACACGTTGGTTAGTACTAGGAGAAGAGTGCCCTCTACTGGGTGTGTACTGGTCACACTTGACCCAGTTTTGGCTTATTTTTTCTTGGTGCTTTTGCACCACTTTAATAAATAGCTTGGGAAAGAAGAAAATAGAGAGTATTTTTCTGAGTTTGGGACTTCCACTGTAGTGCAAACCTCTTGTAAACAATTGCGGTAGGTATAATAAGAAAGGAAATTTACTCTAAAATTTAAATTTCCATCAATCCTGAAGCTAGATGGTTGTTGATTTCACACATATTGAAATTGACAATGTCTTTCATTTAGTGTTTTGCTTATCATGCAGTGCAGTGGGAACAAACTTTACAAAGATTTTGCAATGGCAGAAATATGCCGTCGTTCTCTATACGAATGATGACATTTGTGGCATCATTGCCAAATGCGGTCAAAAATTCTGAAAGCTGAATAGATCTCATTGATGAAAAAATCTTATATTTTTGGCAGGAATGGTAAATGGGTCTCCTTAACAAGCATTTGCGAGAACGTCGCAGGAACGAAATGGTCGTTCTCGCAATTTGCAAAACCTTGCATTCATGAATAACTGCTTAATATCCATTTACTTTTATGTTTATCATTCATTATGTTTGTGAAAAGGTATGCGAGGATACAGTGCATTCATGAGGTCCAAGAAACAGAATGTCTGATTCGCTTCTTCCACCTATAGACCATTTGGCAGATGTCGTTAATAGAAGTTTACAACAAGCTAAAGCTGTGGCTGGTTTTCCAAGACCTTATTGCTCACAGGAATTACTGTCAATCTCACAAGGTAATCTTTTCATTATTGTATTGTTTGCTGATATGTGACCT
Source organism: Pictodentalium vernedei (assembly GCA_031216915.1). Taxonomy (NCBI): domain Eukaryota; kingdom Metazoa; phylum Mollusca; class Scaphopoda; order Dentaliida; family Dentaliidae; genus Pictodentalium; species Pictodentalium vernedei. Next base: position 511,932,847 of record CM062296.1, on the reverse strand, counting down.
GCATGTTTATATAATTTAACATCGGGGGCAGAATTTCACAAGAAACAAAATCTGATTCTTGCAAAGATTCTAGCAGATCTGTTTTTGAACAGCAGAATAGAATGTGCATGATGACATTTTGATTCTCACAAAATTATTTGAAGTTCTTGTCCTGACCATTACCTAATGTAACAGACATATCTGACTAGTGCTTTTAACAAAAACTGCTTTTCACATTATAGGGATTTTTGAGTTTTTTATTATTTATTTTTTTCAGCTTTACTCTTAACTGGTAGAGTGCTAAATTATTTTTCAAAGGTTTTTTGTAACATGCATGGGAGCTGTTGGCATTGTCTTAGGCGCCTGCCAAGCACATCCCAGACGTGACTGTTTGGTGTTAGGTCTGGACTTAGTGCTGGCCAAGGCACTGTAGTGATGTTCTGCTCCTAGAGGAACTCTGTAGCGACATGGGCCCTGTGTGCTCTTGCATTATAATCTTGGAAAATGAATTGACGGCTGTGACGTCACACAAATGGCACCACATGAGTTGCTAACATGTTGTCACGGAAGTACTGCCCTGTTACATGCCCTTGGATGACATGTAATGTGGTTCTGTTTGCCATGGTTATCACACCCAACACCATAACTGATCCACCACCAAAACAATCGTGCTACCTAACGGTTACGTCTTGGTATCGTTCGTTCCGCCGCTGACACACTCTGTTTTGCCTGTCATGGAACTGTTTTGCCTGTCATGGAAGTCGAGAGTACACCTCGATTCACTGGAAAACATGACGTTGCTCCACCGACGATTGTCCCAGCACTGTCGTGCTCCACACCAATTAAGCCTTGTTGCGATGTGACATTCAGTCAAACGTGGAATTATTTGAGGTCGTCGGACAAACAAATTCAAAAAGTGTAGGCGATTTCCGGATAGTCTGATCACTGACTCACACATCAGTCGCTCAGTGTAGCTGCTGTCCAATTTCTGAGGCACTTTTATGGTGGTTAGGTAATGCTGTGGTTTGGATGAAACCAACACACTCCCATTGAATCTAACACACTTTTTAAGACTCTATAGCACTATGTGCTACTTTTATGAGCCCAAGATGGTAGGTATCTAAAAGGTTTTTGGGTCCATTTGACAAGTTTAGTCATTGTTTCCAGATATTAGATTTACTCCAATGAAATCGAACACATCCCCACCCTGTTAGGGGCCATTTGATTCCATAGTGATCATGTACTGCTGTAAAAACTAAGATGGCTGCCTTCAGTAAACAATCCTGCTCGCAGACGAACATGCCACCATAAGATGCACGTGCATCATGCCAGCTCAAGTGCACTTCCATGAAAACAAACATGACATAACTGGTTACGTAATTTAAGACATCACTTCCTAGGTCCAGCATGTGAGGGCTGATCCATCCCTTTCCTTTACTGGCACGCAAAAAATATTGTTAATTTGGATGCTTTATACTGCATTTTTCCAACATTGTATTTGTGGCCTCACAAAGGCTGCAGATTTATCAACATGCGCTCAAATTATTGGAAATGATTGTTCTTAAGTTATGTGGATCTGTGGAGCCATTATAACTGATATGTTCTTGTGTATTGAATAGAATAGCTCTCATGGCACATGTTTAGGGGAGTTGTAGTAGCTCCCCAAGGTCTGGATTTTTTCAATTCATCATCCAGATTTAAGATGTTTTTATTGAAATGACTCTTGACTAATTTGTAGTTCTGTTTGATCTTGTCAAATTTAGCTGTGCACTGACTGAATTTGAGAGACAACTTTGTTCACTCAAGTGATGAGTGTCAAACTTCTGACTTTCTGTGTGTGTTTCATTTAACCAACAACCTCAGCCAAAGCAGAGGAAAGAAATGAAAATTATTCTCCAAATGTTCATGTCAACAAAAAGTACACAAATGAATATTCAAAACTAATTTACTGTTTGTGAGAGATCTCATGTCTTTTGGACCCCAAGTAATTAATATTCAGGGGATAAGGTCACAAATGGGAATTGTAGGATATTTTTGACATTACTGTTCAAAGAAAATAACCATGTTGTTCTTTATTTGTTTTGGATGTTAAACAAACAATAAAACCCAATTTTATTCCACAAACATTACTCAGTTTTTTATGGCTTATAGATATGCAAGTCTCAATTGTTTATTTGTAAAAAATAAGAAAATAAATTATCGAATTATTTGAACACTAATAACTACAACAGAACAGAATTCACCAGCTTCTGTAAAGGATTAAACTGTAGTGTTTGGGTTCATGTTTCATTTCATTTTATTCAGCGGGATTCCAGTTTATGAAATATTATGTATGCAAGATTGGAGTGACCATTAGTAAAATAAATGTGCTTCTCATCAATAATTAAATCATTAATTAGAGCCCTCAACATTGATAACAAACACCACTAAAACTGTTGTCAGGATTGGGGGGGGGGGGGGGTGTTTACACAGTGCATTGGCTGGCGATTACCATCAGTTGAACCCTAAAACACTGAACATCTGACATCGGCATCAATAATCGGACAATTTTGTTTCCAAAACTTTGGAATTCGGATGTCGGGTCATTTATCTTATCAGCTCATCACTAACAAACATTGTCTAACCATAAAACCTCATTTGAGTAATTGATGTCAATACAGTAGTGCCTATATAATCCCCACCCAATTTCCATGTTATGATATACCAATTTATTACAAAACATAATATGGTTGTACTGCCAATCTAAAAACAAAATGCAAAATCACCAGTATGGACATTTTTGTGGTATAAGCCTGATGAGAACAAACCTGCTGATGGAAGCCAGGCAATATGTCGCTTATGCCATAATCAATATTATCTAAGGGTAGTTATCAAACTTGTTAGCTCATTTAAAGGCACACCACTCTGCAGATTTTTAGCTCATCTTGACAAAGTCAAGCTGAGATAATCCCATCACTCTCCATCCATCCGTCGTCCATCAACACCATGTTTTGGTCTCCTCCTCCAAAGCCACAGGCCTGGCATTCTGAAAAAATGCAGGAGGGCAAAAAATCGCTCTCCTCAATCAGCTTAGGAGAGCAATTAGCTTTACACAGCATTTTAAGTATCCAGTTGAACAAACTCATTGAAACCGAAACCAACAGACTACATCAGTGACTTTATTAACTTTACTAAGGTAAAGCGAAATCTCTTAGACATCTAGATGTCTCACTCAACAACCGAAAGTCATATGCCTACCACTACCACCTTCAGCCCCCAAGTGGTAGTGGTAGGCGTATGACTTTCTTGGACAACAGGTCTGCTTGAATCTACAACCACATCCTGGTGCAAGTGCTTCAAGTGACAGGATAGTAGTAATGGTAGTATTTTATAGTGTCAATATTCCTTGAATAATTACCCCTCAAACTGTGATGTCAGTTGTTGAACTTGAAACTGACAGAAAAAAAAATATTGCTGTGACCCATTTTGCTTCAAATGATTGCAACTGTGTTTGGGTATGGTTGCAGCCATTACCTTTCACCAATAAACCACTTTCAAAATGAAATTACGTGATTTTATGTGACTTCGAAGTTAAATTACATTTTTGCTTTACAACAAAAATTTAATGTGACCATAATACATGTAATGTCAATCATCCCAGACCAAAATATTTAGGAGGGCAATTTTTCGCTCTCCTTAATTCTTTCAGGAGGGCAGTAAGGAGAGCTAAAAAATCGCTCTCCTGAAATTTACAAGCCTGAAGCCACTGAGTCAATTCAAGTGAAAATTTGTGTGAGTGATGGTCCCGAAGGAGCATTGCATTTTTGTTCAACTCAGCATGCCCAGCCCCATAGGAAGGGAGTGGGGAAAAATATTTTTAAAATCTTCTTCTCATGAACCAGTGTGTACAATGACTTGATATTTGCTGTGGAGCTTTCTTTTGAGGTGTAGAATCAAGTTCGTTCAAAAGAAGTTCGTGAAGCAATATTTGGCTTTGTAATGGGGGGGGGGGGGGGGGGGGGGTAAGATTTTTGGCTCCACCCAAAATTTCTATTTTCTGAAATGATGGTCTGGTTTGAACCAAATTTGGTATGTGGGATTATTGGGTCATAAGTACTTGACTCATGCAAAAAAAAAAAATTCCTGCATGCCCATGGGAACCCTAGGAGCTAAAAATAGAAATATTTTCAAATGCCCATATTTCCCAAACCACATGGAACAGAGAGCTGTTATTTGGTATGAAGTATCCTTAGGACCATTAGAATTGAATGGTAAAAAAAAATTGCCATCGGTTATGTTAGGGTGTTCTGTTATGGGCATCGAAAAAATGCTGAGTCAGCATTTTAGCAAAAATTTAAAAAATCTTTTCTCCAGAACCAATCATCAGAATCTTTTAATATTCGGCATACAGCATTCATAGGGGGATCAGATACAAGTTTGGTAAAATAAACCCCATTTGTTCATATTTGGGCTCAATACAGGAGCCTGAATTTTTAACATAGGGTAATATGATGAATATTTAAAAATCTTATTCTTCAGAACCACCAGTCAGAATCTTTTAATGTTTGGTATACATCATTGTTATGAGGGTCAGATTCAAGATTGTTCAAACCAAGTCCCTATGTTAATATTTGGGCTTCCTATGGAAGCCCAAATTTTAACTTTGTTCAATATGGGGGATAATTTTAAAAAATCTACTTCTTCAGATCCACCAGTCAGAATGCTTTCATATTTGGTATGCAACATCTCTAGAGAGGGGGAGGGGGGGGGGGGGAGGGGGGTCAGATTCAAGTTTGTTCAAATGGGATCCCTAGGTATATATTTGGGCTCGCTATAGTAGCCCAAATTTTTACTTAGTGCAATATGGGGAAATTTGTTTAAAAATCTTCTTCTTCAGATCCACCAGTCGGAATGCTTTCATATTTGGTATACAACATAGTCAGAGACGAAGTACTTAGTGGAAAACATGATTCCTGCTTGCACTGTGGACTCTTTTTCTTCAGAACCACTTCATTCCTCTCTGGTGTTTACTGGCAATAGTTGCTAATTAAATCCTTCTTTAAACAAAATTGTCCGGTGAGTGCTTGAGGACCCATGAGGCCTCTTATTTTGTAAACATCACTTTAATTCTTGCTACCAATATTTGTGAGCATGTTTTTCATGCCTCAGGTGTCACTGTTGGGATGTGGTTTCACATCTGACTACTGTCAGCCTTTTTTAGCCCAACTGTTTACAGTGAGGGCTATAGTCATGACTTTTGTCTGTCCATCAGTCCGTCTGTTAACATTTAGAGTTTTGGTTAAAGTTTTTGGTTAAAGTTTTTTACTGAAGGTTCAAGTGGGTTTTTTTTCCTGTTTAGTCATGACTTTCTCCTGTCTGTCTGTTAACATTTGGAGTTCTGGTTAAAGTTTGTGGTTAAAGTTTTTTAGTCAACCTTAAATTTTTTTTTTTTTTAAATTGATA